>PVKE010007907.1:0-49242 GCA_004027555.1 Craseonycteris thonglongyai
TGTTCTTCGATGAGTCGAGTCGTAACTGTTGCGTTCACGCGTTGCGTCTGGTGACAAGTGTAACACATAAGTCAAAATGTATTGTCTGGGTGGGCGGAGATCACAGTGTCAGGCTGTCAGAATTCTAGGAATTTATGACCTTGGCAAATTCCCAGAATGCATTAAACTATTGCTAGAAAGTTTTGTCTTCTACCCCTTTATGCTCGAGGCCTTTTTTGCTTGTGCGAACCAGCCACTCGAGACGATTTCGGCCAAATTGCGGTAACATTTTACAAGTACTTTAAAATCATTTATAAAAAAACATATACAAATAATAAAATGTCACCAATTTATTTATTTTTATATCGAAAACAACAAAATTTGATAAATATTACACTCTGTAATTAGTTTTTGTGTGATATTTCGTAAAACAACGACCAAGATGCATCCTAGGTTTATCAGGACACGTATCACAGTAATACGTTACTTCCCGCCTACCTCCAGGCGTGTTACGGTCACAGCAAACCTTGCAGTCCCTTTTTGGCCCTTGTAGTACTATGTGAAGCTTCCCATTTAGTCAGATTTCATTGTAATGCGATGTAGATGCATGCTCACGATGCTGGAGATATCATCCTCTCAATTGCTTAACAAGTGTTTTTAGAAATCGCAAATGGTTGAGTGGTTTTACCCCTTTTTGGGGCTTTTCTAATTTATACAGACTGTAGGAATTGATCAGGCAAATTTCCATGCCCCCCCAAAAAAGCTTACGCCACCATTTAAGCAATTTTCGCAGAAAACAATACCTTGATGCATATTGATCCGCCCGATCAACACCACCCATATATTTTATATAATTCAAAACAATATCGGGTTTCTTGACCATTATTTCCACACCACCTCGTGTAATCATTTTGACCGTCGACATTTCTGTGTCACCCCTCGTAGTCAAACAAGTGACAATCCTCTTATCTTTCCACCCTAAAAGTACCCATCGATACGCGACCGTGGGTTTTTTCGAAAACTTTGGCTTTTTTATTTCCTTGGGCAATTCTTTCCTGTTCGTTAAGATTGTTCTGGAGATATTGCATTTCAATTTGGCTAGTTCTTGAGCTAAGACATAACTAGTATAGTAGCGATCCATGTACATATGGTGCCGCTGAGCACCTGGAATTTTCTCCAACAACATTTTGTATAAATGTATCGGAATTCTTGATGAAACAGGTAAATCGGGTCTGACCAAGAGCTCTGTGGTGACTGATCCATAATATGGCAAAATGCAGCAAATGTAGCCAGTCTTCGAGTCAGCTAGAGTATAAACTCTGATACCCCATTTTGTCGGTTTCTTAGGATTGTATGTTATGATTTGACACTTCAAATCAGCCAGGCGCCACGGCAGCGCCGCTCGAGTTATAATAGCTACAATCGCTTCAAAGTCCATGGTACACGGAATTCCGCCCCAGACATTGTGAGCGATTGACAATCGACCAAAATTGGCCTCGCGATCGACCGGTCGATCGAGATCGACTTGTTGGCCACCCCTGGACTATATGATCAAGTTGGGTTCATTTCAGGGTCATAAGGATGGTTGAACATATGCAAATCAATTAATGTGACATACGACATAAACAAAATAAAGGATAAAAATAATTTAATTATATCAATAGATGCCAAAAAAGCATTTGACAAGATATAACATGCATTTATGATTAAAACACTTAATAAAATGGGTATAGAAGGAAAGTACCTCAACATAATAAAGGCCATATGTGACAAACCCTCAGCTAATATACTTAATGCTTAATGGTGAAGAACTGAAAGCTTGTCCTCTATGATTAGAAATAAGACAATGATGCCCATGATCACAGCTGTTATTCAACACAGTACAGGAAGTCCTAGCCAGAGCAATCAGGCAAGAGAAAGAAATAAAAGACAACCAAATTGGGAATGAAAAAGTTAAACTGTCACTTTTTGGAGATGATGTGATTCTTTGTACAGAAAACCTTAAAGACTGCACCAAAATACTATCTGAAACAATAGACAAATACAGTAAAGTTGCAAAATCAATGTACAAAAATCCATTTCATTCATATATAAATTACTAACAATAAAATACTAGTAAAAGATATGAAAAAAATATTTTTGCCATTGCAACAAAAAGAATAAAATAACTAGGAGTAAACTTAACAAAAGATGTAAAGGACCTATACACTGAAAACTATAAGACATTTTTAAAATAAACTGAAGAAGAAACAAAGAAATGGAAAGACATTCTGTGTTTATGGATTGGAAGAATCAATGCTTAAAATGGCCATATTATCTAAGGCAATATACAGATTTCATGCAATCCCTGTGTACTGTATAGATTCAATTGACCAGCATTTGCAGGCCATTGAATTGACCTGCTTCCTGAGAATTGATGGTATTTTTCTTATCCACTCAAGCTGTGTAATAATAAAACCCATCTGGTTCTGTTGGTACCATGAACTCTTACCTCTAGATTCTCAGGCAACATGTCCTAATCAATCGAAGTTAATGTTAAGGACGTTGTGCTTCATCAGTCCGGACATTTAATTTATAAATAAACAGGAAACAATGGAAGAAAATCTTGGGAGAATTAGTTGATCAGCTTTCCCATATGTTGTCCCTGGAATACTGTTTTTGTTGTTTTGCTCTGTCTCGCCTTTTCTGTTAAGGCAGTTCCCTTTATGTATAATTCCTAGAGCCTGTTTTTAGTGGATTGTGATTAAATAATGAGACCCCACATGTGTCTATAAAATATTAACTCTCCACCAACTTTTTCCTATATACTTACAGCGCATAGTGAAGGTTTGGGAACATATATACAGCTTTAATTTTTTAGTTTCACGTTGTAGGGAGAATACATAGGGAATCATGATACCTCTATATGTCAAGGATGGCCTACAGTGAGGGAGTAATAGATTCTTCTTAAAAGTCACATTACTCTAGATCTTTCTATTGAAGACCTATGATGTACTGGTGGGGTTTTTTTGTGTGTTTAAATAGGTTTTAAACTTATTTTCCTTATTCCACACTGTCTCTGAGAAATTATCTTTGTATTTTCAAGTGGTTTCAAATAAATTTTCTTACTGTCATCACAACAATCCATGAGCTGTACAGGGCTGGTATAACCCTCATCCAACACATGGAAAATAAAGTCCAGAGATTCTAAGGTGACTTTTTCAATGGCGGACCTGTGACAATAAACCATATATTCTTCCTCCAAGTTCTACAGTGTTTTCATTGTACCCAAAGGCTTCACTGTTATGCAGTGGGGCGTGAGTCTCTCCCTACAGCCATTTGTAAGATAATCAGATTCATTAAAATTCTGGTCTATGTTGGAAATACTCTGGAGAATGTGTCTCCTAAAGAAAAAACAACCTTAGAATAAAGCCATCTCTTCTCCAAGGAATCACTGAATACAGATGTAGGATTCAAATGTAGGATAGCTAATTTCATAAAATTCAAATCATTTTTAAAGAGTATATTTGAAATCCACATACAATTAAGTAATCTAGGTTCAAGGAATCTAGCAAAATTCCAAAATAAAACAACAACAAAAAATATTTTAAAGATCACTATAAAAATGTCTTTCATTCACAGGAGCTTGGAATGCTTTTGTAATATGAAGGCTGTCCAGAAAAACAAATCCAACCATAAATGCCTCTTTTTTTTTTTTGTATTACATGGCTGGAAATTTTCTGGACAGCCCTTGTAATTCCCTTCTACAATTTTGTTGTAGGATCTCCTGAAATTTCCTTTCCTGGGTATGAAATTTGTTTAAGCTGCATACTACAGTTGTTCTTATTAATAAAACCAATTCAGAGACCTGATTCTGCCCCACACTCACTTTGTTTCTGACTCACAGTATTCTCTTATTTTTGAGGAACAGAAAAACTAACGCAAACATAAAATTCAGTGATCATTAATCTTAATATTCCAGCAATAGTTTTCAAATTTTAAGTTGCTGCCATATCTTTCTTGTGTGTATGTGCATGCGTGCATGTACATACTGTGCCATATATGGTTGTAGACAAATCTAATAAAATACAGTAGAAAAAAAAAGTAGTGTGTGGGAAATTCAACCTGTGCAATCTTAGAGTGCTTGAATTTAATCAATTGACTTGAAGAAAAGAATCATCTTAAAAGCAAGCACTCGTCGCTTTTTAATGGAAATCTGCAGTGAATTATTTTGTGATATAAATAATCCCCTCCTCATTGCAAAGGCCTGTTCTCTCATTCACATGTGTAATCAGCTTTCATTAACTGAAGCATCGCTATACAGGCATGGCCTTAACTTTGGAACAGCCAGCAAATAAACAGGTAAATAGGTAAATGCAGATTTTGCAGTATGTTTAAGTCTATTCCTCCTGGTACAAATGCAGAGATGCACAGTTGCCCAAGGTCAGCTCTACACAACGTGTCAGGCAGGTAAACTTCTGGGGAATAACAATGTCAGACAGAGCAGCCTGGTATGAAGCTATCAGCAAAGAGACCTCTTTTTGAAAAAGGAGATTACCAAGCTGAAAATGCACCCAGATTTCAATTATCGGCTGCAGCCTTTGACAGGCATTGTTTTGGAAACACTTATGTATAGGAAACAATCACTATCAGTGTCATCAACATGGAATATGAATGACAGTGACATATGACTACTGAGGTGGCAGAAAAGGACAGCCACCGTAGGGGTTCTGAGGATGGGGCAGAGTTTTTGGAGGTGAGATGAAGCTAAAAGTGACAGGTTTCAGCAACAGACAGATGGATGAAATAAAAAAAGAGACAGACAGACAGACTGACCTTAGGGTTGATAATTTAAGTGCATAGAGAATAGCCTTAGAGGAAGAATGAGTTGCTCTGACTTGAAATTATAAAGAAATAAATGCATACATGTCATTCACCTAAGGCTTTTATTTATATAAGTACCTAAAAAAAATACATCAACTGAAGAGTAATACCTGGTAGAATGAAAATAAGTAGTTTTATATAAAATATGTCTGTTTTCCTCTATTGTGTTGTGATTGTTCTACAAAAATAGATGTCATAACCCTTAAGAAATTTGCTCTTTGTACACTGATATAGAACAAATAGGAAGGCAATAGCTCCTTATAAGAGAATTGATTCTATTATAAAATGGAAATACTGGCTTCAAAGAGCATTGAGCTGGACAGGTACAGACATGTAGAATATCATGAAATGACTTCATCTGGCAGGAAAATCTTACCACAGAGAAATTGGAGAAGTTGATCTCCCTCCCCTTCCACCCTCTGTTTTCTCTGAAACACGAACCTGCATAGACCAAATTGGCTGTCATTTATGTAAAAAAGACAGACTAAGATGGAATAGTTAGATACAGTTAAGCACAGACCAGAATAATGAAAAAAATCAAATTTTATAGCTGGCCAATACATCAAAGATTATTTAGTCCACTACTGCAGACTGAAGATGAGGAAACTAGGAAACAGAACTAAGACACCAGGTCTTATCAGTGGTAAGTGATCAAGGCATATATGACTTGAAATATATTATTGGTATTACAAACTAAAATGGCTGTTTTGTCTCCAGACTTTTGAACATTTGCATAGGTACACATTTATCCTGATTCTTAAAGCTATAAATGAGAGATTAATTAAAGCAAGATCATTTCTATCTGACTCAGATCTTCAGAAACCATTAAATATTACTGAGAATAAGGCTGTGGATGGATCTCTCTGTCTCTGTCTCTCTATATGCACACACACATACATATAAAGGATTCCACACAACTATTCTTAGAAGAATCCCACTACCTACAAGTCTCCACTTATGTCATTTGTTGCTCTGCAATTGCAGCCACAGAGAGTGTGTGTGTATGTATGATATATATCATACATACATACATATATACATACATACATACATACATACATAGGCTGTCCAGAAAGTATCCAGCCATGCAACTGTTCTTGTTACATTGACTATATATATATGAGGTCTGTCCAGAAAAAATTCTGCCATTGTTAATATAACAAGAATGGTTACTTGGCTTGATACTTTCTGGACAGCCCTTGTATATATATTTCACACATTTTAAATAGGAGGCCCAAATAGTATCTCTGACAACAACTACATAATGATAACATGTGAAGGTCTAGGCATGATCAAGGTTGAGGCACATTATACAAAGTTTATTTAAAAATGAAAAAAGAAAAGAATAATAGGGTTTTAAATTACAGTGTGATAACCTAAAATATATAAGAACAAATAGTAATACAGTACCAAGATTTAGGGGGAAAACTAGAAAAATAAATTGTGCCTTATTTTTAAATATTTAAAGCTTAACTTAACTTGAGAAACTTTTGTGGGGCATTTTTTTTCCTGATGCTGCTAAATATTCACTTGAAAAGAAAATGGAAGTATTTTCTGATTTTGTCAAGCACCCTGTGAGTAACTTCAACAAGCGTGTCAAATTTCAAGGTTTTCAAATTATGAAATCATTGCCTTTTATATTTTGTGTTTCATTTCTGGTATTTACAATAAATTAATCATAAAATAATTTCTCCTAACTTTGGTTTTTATGTAAATTAAATGGCTACATATCTCATTAAAGACTTGATACGATTTTATAATTTGATGAAAACTATTACAAAAGCTGATGAATCATTTGGATCAAATAAGCCATAATTAGGATGGGGAGGGAAGGGATACATGGAATGGAACATTAACAGTACTTGAAAATTCTGAGTTGGTGATTCACATTGTTGCTAAAATCAAAATAAAGAAAAAAATTACTGTTTACCGAATGAAATGTCTTGCCACTGAGCATTGGTTTTCAAAATGCATGTCTCATTAGATCTAAGAGAAAATCTGAACTTTATAATCAAATAACCCAATTATATTGGAGAAAAAAAGAGATATTCAATATTGAACCATTTACCTTGTTTTATAAATATTGTAATGTAAAATAAAGTATTTTGTTTCATACTGAGATTCGTTGGTTTTTAAGAAGGAATATGGTAACACATGCAATTACCCTATTCTTAGATTGCCAAGGTAGAGAGAGGGAAGAAACTGCTTCAGTAGTGCAGGTGAAGAGTAACATAATTGACTAAGTCAATCCGTGAGAAAAATAACTTATGAGAGAACGAGGCAAACTTAACAGCTATGTATGATGATTTGCAAAGATATCTAAGAAAACTGGCTTACATAGTGGAAGATCCTTGATGGTAATATTAAGGCTAAAGAGACAAACAGGAAAAAATAGTTCATAAGACTCTAGAACAAATTTAGAGCAGGAAAATATGTAAAACCGTGGCTGTAGCGTGAAATGAAGTATACAAAAACACAAATTCCTGTTTTCCCATTTGTGTTATTGTATTGGTTAGTCACTTAAAACGTTGCTTTAGAGCAGGAAAATATGTAAAACCGTGGCTGTAGCATGAAATGAAGTATACAAAAACACAAATATCTGTTTTCCCATTTGTGTTATTGTATATGTTAGTCACTTAAAACGTTGCTTTAGCATCTGACCACTAGGGGGAACCCTCATAGCACATACGTGTATTGCTGTGAGACCAATATAGCAGTGATCTTGGCCAACAGTGCAATGAGATAAATTTTATTTTTGGCTAATTTCAATCCCGAATTTGTTTTCCTATTCTTATATTTTTTCACCTCAGACGCAAGGATTTGACACGATTTAATTCTTCATTTGAGATGTAAAGCCACTTATCCTCAGAGCTATTACTATCCAGATACCTAGGAACATTTCTTGATGGGAAAGCAATCTAAGCTTTAATAAATAGCTACTTGTAATTTTGTACCAGATTTCTGTTCCCTTCAGGAAATACATAAACCCTCATGGGGATTCACCATCAATTATTTGTTTCACATTGTTCCTTATATTTAATTTCTACTAGGTTTTTAAAAAATAACCAAATTTTATAAAAGCTAGGTAGTACATATAATATTTAAAATATTCAAAATTGCGAGGTAGAAATAAAAATTTTAGCCCATTTAACTTTAAAGTGTTGAATTTATTATATCATCACTACTGTGAAGAACTGATTCTTATATCTGTTAATGAATTGTCATTTTAAACATTCTTAACATTAGTGAATGTTTTCAAATTTTATATTATATATACAAGTGACATCTTGTCATAATAGTCTAGTATGACTTTTCTTAACAAAATAATGATATAAATTGCTGAAATTTATGTACAAAACAGTTATTATTGTATTTCCATGAAGGCAATGAATTTAAGTGAATTCTGTTTCTTCTATATAAGTAATTATCAGTGCAAATATTCAGGATCTTTAATAAATTGTTAATATAAAATGACAAATACAGTCTTGTTTCTTAGAATATGTCAGAAACAATGTTTAGAAAAAATTTAATGGGTATGTTCTCTAGATGACCCATTGAGGTTATCTACAAGGGCTGTCCAGAAAGTATCCAGCAATGTAACCATTCTCATTATATTGACAATGGCAGGATTTTTTTCCCAATAGCCCTTGTATCTTTCACTGTCCTTAAGCTGTTTTGAAACTTTGTAAGTTGTAGAAAAATTATAATGAAAATGATTCTTGTCCATAAAATAAAAATTGTGTCTAGTGAAATGCAATTGATGATTCCCTTGTAGATATATCTTATTTTATCTATTTTCAAATTCATTTCATAATTTATTATGTATGTGTGTTTTTTGGGCTTCTACTTTGAACTGGTTTTAATGATTGCACATTCATTATCGAGTGAACATCTTTGACACATGCCATCTTTGTATAAGTTATGATTTTGCCTTTTTTTTGACAGTTATCTGTTAAAAAGTTTATGATTTAAATTAATGAATGAGGATTCAGATCAACAAATGTGATTAGAATCCATTAAAACAAAAACTACTACAAATTTTTAAAAATTATAAAATATGTCTCCTAAGATCTGAATTATTTTAAATATATTAAAATACAACATTGTTTCACTCAGCTAACCTTTTAATGAGACATTTTCTTTACTCAGCCAAGGGTTTAAAAGCTCAGCTTTGCACACAAACAAGTAAATCCCACAATCAATGTCAGGGTCATACACATCATATTTTTCAGTTTTTTTTAGAGTACAACACATGAATTTTATATACATGTGATAGACTTAGATAATGGGAGATGAAGATATATATTAATATTAGTACTATTGCAATACAATACAATCATATTTCTCCTTTATACCCTTTCCCAATTCATTCCCTTCTTTTTGAAAAAAAAAATTTATTTTTATTGTTTTTGACAGAGAGAGAGAGAGAGATACAGAGACAGAGACAGAGACAGATAGAAGGGAGAGGACCCAGAACAGTCTCCATAGTTGCACATCATTGTTTTTTTTCCACATAGTTTCATTCCACAGGTGGCTCGGGGCTGCACAGGTCAAGAACTGGGCCAGGGTCTCACCTTGGTGAGAACTGAACTGGGGGCACTCCCCAGTTCAGCATATGGGTCCACACAGGCCAGAGCTGGGATTTGATCCTCAGTCCCCAGGGCTGCAAAGTGAGTGCTTAACCCACTGAGCCATCCTGGCTTCCCCTTCATTCCCTTCTTAATCCTATTGTAACAAGTCTGAAAAATAAGTTTATAGTACAGTATAGGTATGGGAAATTTATTTCCTGATATGCTCAAATTTGTTTTTCTGATGCCAAAGTTATATTTAGATATAGGATTGTGCAAAATATTGTGATATGTTCATCTATTTGGTCATTCAGTGGACTCTCCATTAACTGGAACTCAAGTAACCAGCACTCTCACATAACTGGCAAAATTTTTGCCCTCTGCCTGAGATTTTGCTGTCTGCTTGAGTTCTGGTTAATGGAGAATCTACTGTATTTGGTCTTCATCTATTGTTCCTGGTATACAGTTCCCAAAACCCTTGGAATTTCTTAAATGTTGGGAGTGATAAAGATGTGTTTTGTTGTGTTTCTGAGGCAATTGTTGGAAAAACCTTAAGGATGGGGCACCAATGGTTCCAACCCTGTGATTAGAGGATTAGCAGCATCTTCAGTTCCAATCCCTAACTTCCAGGGAAGGGTGAAGAAATGGAGGCTGAATCCATCCCCAATGGCCAGTGTTTAATCAATCATGCCTAATTAATGAAACATAAGAGCCCCCAAAATAGGGTTTTGAGAGTTTCTGAGGAAGTGAACACAGACATCTAGTGAGTGTGGTGGGCCTGGAGCCATCATGGAATCTTCCAGTCCTTTTCCCATACATTGCCCTATCTGCTCTAGCAAGTTAATTGAGCTCATGGAGGGTATTGTGGGAATCTCTGATTTTTGGCCAGTTGGTCCAAGGTATAGGTATTGATGTGAATTTGTGATTAGTTATCTGCAGTCGTGGCAATAGGCAGTCTTGTGGGATTGAGCTTTCAATCTATGGAATGTGATTCTATCTCCAGGTAAATGATGGCAGAATTGAGTTGAATTCTTGGACAAGCAGCTGCTGGAAGACACCTTCCTCAAATGGTAATTGGACACACAACACAACTACTGGGTAGGATATAAGTGTATATATAAGAGTAGATCCTCAGTTTTAGTGTACATGGGAAAACAAAAGGCTTTATTTTCCCTTAAGACGGCTCACATTGCAGAACCATTAGAACTTTCAGCTTGAAAAAAATATATATTTCCTTGTGAACTGAACAATTCTTGGGCCTTAGTCCATGACAGTTCTACTTATAAGGTTAGAGCTATGTACCCAGTGGTTACTGGCTGAAAAGCATTAAGGTACCAGCCAGCAGGGCAGTGTCTCATGGCAACAATTTTTAGAGAGCACTAAAATATCACTGGGTGGCAAAAATATTGGAAATATGAACTAATGAACAACATGATTTTATCAGGCATAAGAGAATGTTGAGATACTTAGAGTTTGCCTTGAATGAAGACACACAATTCAGTGGCACATATCCCACATTCTAAGTCAAGATCAAAACCTCTGATGTAGGACACACAACACATGTCATCCTAAAGTAGTCTCAGCCCAGTGGTCCTGGATTAGGGCAAATACTGGCAATGTCTAGAGATATTTTTAGTGGTTGCAGGGAGAGCTACCTGTGGTATCTAGTGGGCAGAGGTCAGAAATGTGTTAACATTCTGTAATTCACATGACACACCTGTTAATGTTGCAAAACCTTGGCTTATCTTAACACTTACCTCATGATTTGAGGACTAAAGTTATTTTTAAGGAATTTTCATTACCCAAAACATGCCAAAAGGTAGAGAATTATTCAAGACACAAGGAAGAATTGGGTTAGAAAGGGCAGTGGAGAAATATAATAAATTGTTTTCTCTTGTAGCTACGCTCTAAGAGCAGTAAATGATCTAAGATAGGATGATTTAAGGACATTAAATCTAATTGCAGGGTCTTGTTTTTGTTAAATGAAGTATGCATTTGGGGGGTCAAAAACAACATGACTTTTTTTCCAGTAAAGTAAGTAAGGATTCTGTACTTCCAGCTATGACACTTTTCTTTTTTCTTTTTTTTTTTTTTTAATCCATAAAATTAAATACTTTTAAGAATATCAGTCAGGGGAGGCAGTGGCTCTTTTATCAGCCTGCTTGGGTTGGGTTTGGTCCCTTCCTTTCTGGGACAATTCACTTGTATTTCTTGTTACATGCACTTATGGCAGCTTACTTATCAGATTCATCTTTGCTCATTTTTTCTTAAACAAAATTGTAATTTTTTTCTTAAATTTAAAAATTATTGCTTCAGCCAAATTATTTTATCTACTCTATTTCAGACCATTCTTAATGCACTAGTGATAAAATTTATTCATTCCTTAATTTACTATTAATAATTCATCTCATTGTTATTTATGAAGCATCCCACTATGCAAAGAACTATCCTTAATATGTATTCAGTGATAGATGAAATAACTCTAGTCTCTTCCCGTATGGGGCACACAGGCTATTAGTACAGGCCTGTTTAGTCCTAAAAGTATACTTGCTTTTATACTAGGAATTTGGGTATATACAGGAGAATAAAGCTAACAGTGACTCAAACATCATGAAACTTAAAACCTAAAGTTCCAGTGAATGACGATTAAAAAAATAATTATACTGACATCAGTTGTTTTCAGAGTGTCACACAATTAAGCATGACAATTTCTAGGCAATTCTAATAGATATTCTATACTGTCAGAAAAATTATTTGAAATTTCCAAATAAGCATAAAGATGGGCAGCAAATTCTTTCAATGTCATATAGGGCCAAATGTCATCTGATGATTAAGGAAATATATTTAAATCAACTCACAGTTTACTATTTATTAAAGGTCCTAGATTCCTTGTTAATTTGTAGATTTATTGGTCCAACAGAGATGCAAATAATGTTCCTCTGTTTGAATAGATAATCCTTAAGGTTTATGTCCTTGTTAGATAGAAGCCAGTTTTGTAACTAATCAGGGAACTCTTTTTCTAGCATTGCTTATATACAGCTAATCCATAACACTCTCTAAGCTGGAGGTATCTTATTTGTTCTCTCATTAAATAATGTGTTAAATAAAGCTTTGATGAATGTTTATTTTTATGTTTATCTGAGTCATGATTTTTACCTATTTGAAAATTACAACTAACAATATCAAATTGAAGGCAAATACCTTTTATAGCACTTGACTAATAGGTTTTTATTTTAATCATGAACACATTGACGTTTTTATCAATTTATTTTATAACATCTATCACTATTAATAAAACTATCTTTTTCATCTCTTAAATTAGTGAAACACTGTTAGTAGCTCTTTTAATGTTGGGCCACCTTCATAAGAAGATTAAAATATATTATTTTCATCATAACTCCTAGGTTCAACTTGGTAATCTTTTATTTATAACTTTTTAATGTCTAAATTAATACTTGAGTTTCATTTCTTTTACTTTAATTCTGTATTGGACAATTGTGTTTTTGTTATAGAAATAATTGGTATATTTTTATTTATTTCCTCTATTCTGGAACTATTTTGCTTTGGGTCAGTGTCGTTCCCTGAAGTAAAATGACATACTGTCACAGAAGAATTGTTGACTCCATAATCACATTATGCTTCATATCGCACGGTAAAAGTAATAATTAGAGGTGATGACAAGATGTTCTTACAAAATATATATTACCTCAAAATGAAGCAGCGTTTTAGAGAAAGCCCTTGACAAAAGGTCATCAGTTTTTCCACAGTAACTACAGCCCTTGCTTTTATATGTTAGTCAAAAAATATTAACACGTAGTCAACAATATGAATTGACACGATTCCATATTGAATAAACTGCTATTTTTTAGTCAAGATTATTTTAGCTATAAGTAAAAGAAATTCATTTGAAAATAACCAAAGAAGAACACAGGGATAGCATACATTTTCAAGTGCAAGATGCTCTACCCAAGGTCTGCAGTCAGGTACAAGGAAGCCATGAGGAACTGAGGTAACTGTTCTCTCTCACTCGTGGCAACTTATCACTTAGCTCACTTATCTATTTCTATATGTGCTTCATTCATATTTCTAAAGAACAGTTTTCTCTACTTCCCTGTGCTAAATAATTTTGCAAGCCCTTTTTTCATCAGTGATCAGTATTCATGTAAAGGGTGTCCCAAAGATAGAAAACACAGGTTTATAATTAAAAATTGTAAATTTTCATTGTTCAACAATAAAAATGCATTGTTCTTTCATGTAGCGCTCCATTTTTAATAACCCTGAACTGTCAGCTGTCACACTATCTTTTTTTGTTGTTGGCAACACTTTACCGCACAAATGATGCAAAATTCAAATCTTGCGTGAATTTTGGGACACCCTTTATAAACCTGTCAAAAAGAATTGCACTGGGAAAGTTTAATAAGGAATGATTTTATTCCAGACTATTGCAATAAAGGAGAGACACTGACCACAACTCTGCTGAAATAAAAGGTAGACTTTAAGTGCTTGGGTGAGCTAGTGAAAAAGTACTGGAGGGTGTTACTGATGTGGGTGATCAATAGGATGAGTTGAATATAAGGAGTTATTCCTTAATTAACCAATGTTTTTCCCTGTGAATAGGCTGTGTTTGCTGATTAGCACCCACTTGGGTTAGGCCCCTAACTTTGTAACATAGCTGGGAAATAAGGGTGCTATTTTTCAAATAGATGACCCTTAGGTCCTTGAAAATAAAAAGTGTTCCTGGGTTGTAAAACTGATAAACGGCTTGGAGAAGACTCACATGCATTTCAAAGGAGTAGAAAAAGAATTTTTAACTACAAGCTTTCAAGTGCTATAAAGAAAGGGAGGCCAGTGGCCTATGGTCAAGAAGAAATGTGTCTAGTTTTGAGTCAAGCTGAGGAGAAATTTAAGGCCCTCTTAGTCAAGCCCAATGGTCAAGCATCTTTCAATTAGGACTCCCCAGTCTCAGGTGAGTAACATTGATAAGCTTAAGGGAGTTTAAATGTCTAGCCCAGGTTCCATCAGAACTCACTGTTTAAGTAGTATAACATGGCTTTCAGGGAAGGACATTTCTCAGAAACATGAGTGATTCCTGTGCAGGTCTCCAAAGGCAGCTACTGCAAACATTTGCTGTACTATTACCCTGAAATGATTGTTTACTATTTTACAAGTCTAACACATTAAAATTATATCTCCCAATAAGCCAACAGAGTAAGAAAGTTGAAGAAGCAAAATATTAATGTGCCTTAGTGGTATGCAAGCAATTAATGGATATGTATGTTAACAATAGGCAGTAAAACTGGAAAAATATGGAATTTATGTATAATCTAATGAGTACCTGAGATTCTTTTCCTTTCCTTAATTTCTGTGAGATTGTACTATATTTTTGAGAATGAATCTCTGAGATTTATTGGCCACAGGATGCTATATAGTGACTATAAGAAAATATTTATCAGTCATTCTTTCAATAAATACACTTGTATGAGTACATTGAACTAAGAAATGTGTATACACAGAGAAAAAACAAGCCTCAGAATGGCAATTTTAAAACAACATAAAGGGGAAGCCGGGATGGCTCAGTGGGTTAGGTGCTCACTTTGCAGCGCCGGGGACCGAGGATCGAATCCCGGCCCCGGCCCGTGCGGAACCATATGCTGAACTGGGAGCTCCCCTAGTTCAGTTCTCTCTCTGTCTCTGTATATCTCTCTCTCTCTCTCTCTCTCCTCTGTCAAAATAAATAAATACGTAAATAAAATATATATTTAAAACAACATAAAGGACAAAATGAGAGAGATTTCAAGAGTCCTGTGGAAGTAAAATGAAGGGCTATCTAATCTAGTTGGGGTGATAGAAGAGAAGTTTAAAGTTCTGAAAGAGGTGATCCTGAACTGAATGAGAAGAGGGAGGGGAGTGTTGCAGATCAAGGATATAGAGTAAATAAAGAGACAACATAATGTACATGGACAATTACAAAACTTACTGCACACCAAGAAATTAAATTCTAAGTCAGAAAGACATGAGAAACAAGATAGAAGAAATAGGCCAGATCACAGAAGGCTCATATCTGTCTTATTAAATTTTTTGAAGTTTTTCATGCAAATCTTACCATGTAATGTGTATTTGGGAAAGCCTACATTAGCTCCTGCATTTGTTCCAAATGTTCCCATCATTGAAAATGATGGAAATAGATTGAAAATAATAAAATTCATGCAGCATTCTAGAAAAAGAAATGCCTGTTTGCCTCCTCTCCTGACCTTAGGCTCTATCCTGCTGCACAAAAAGTTTGAAGATATCAGTTGGTACCATGGAGTAGTGTAGCTGTCCAGTTGAAGGCTTTGGAATATCACTAAGTACAGGGAGTACTGAGCGTTATAGCCTAAAGGCAAGGAGACAATTTCAGAACAAGGTAATAATGCCTTACAAGAGCTCACATTAGAAATTGGGAAGCAAAAATAAGAGTAGTCAGGGAGGGAGAGTCAGGCATACATTCAAGAAATATTTAGGAGGTATCACGACAGAGCTTAGCAACTGATGGCTGTATATAATGAAGGATATGAAGTTGTCCAGGATAACTCTGCCTTCTCAATTAATAGCAATGCTAGAGTATTTTTAATACATACCAGGGCTATCGTTTTCACATATTTTATAAAGACAGGTTGATCCAAAGTGTAGTGCGAAAGGGGAGTGTCAGCGGAGACAGAGTAGGCAGAAAAAAAAAATCATGGGGTCAAAGTGGGAAATAATGTAGAGACCTAATATTTAGGAGACAATAATGAATTTCCAAAGGTTAAATAGATGGAGATGGAGCTCAAAAGGTAGATTTAGACCAGTTAGTTGAAAGCTAGTAAATTCTGCCAGACACCTGGTCAAGTAAGGCAGATGAGATTCTCTTTTCAGACACATCATGAAGAAGAAACATGGTTGTTGCCTTGCAGCTGTAAAACTGTTTGCTCTCCAGTACCAATCTCATGACATCACAAACGAGTGTCTCAGAAAGCTGAGACCCAAAAGCAATGATTTCTGTAAAGCTTCTTTGAAGGGAGTGTCTCGGAACACTGAGACCTGCTGGAACGTTCTCCCTTAACAATTCCATCCCCTGGGGTGTAGGAAGGCATAGTAGTACATGTTGGAATACAATGGGGACTTTTGGGAAAACAGTTGCCAGGCACAGAACTCACAGACCTTGAGATTAAGGTTTAACTTCTTTGTACAATAGCTAATGAAAGCTGTGTGTTGGCCCAATTCAGTGCTCTATTTTTTGTGATTGACTTTTGTTTTCTAATTTTTAAATTACATTTATTGGCATGACTTTAGTAAAATTAAATAGATTTCAAGTGTACATATCTATAAAGCATCAACTATAAATTGCATTGTGTATTCATCACCCAGAGTTCATTGTCCTTCCATCACCATAAACTTTACCTCCTTTACCCCCTTCTACCATCCCCACTCCCTTTTTACCCTCTGGTAACCAGTAAACTTGTTTGTGTCAATGAGTTTTTGTCTGTTTGTCTTGGTCATTTGTTACATTCAGTTTTTTATTCCATATATGAATGAAGTGGCAGTGTGGTTCTCAACTTTTTCTGTCTAACCTAATTTACTTAGCGTGATAATCTCAAGATCCATCCATGTTGCTGCAAATAGCATTATTTCATCTTTTCTTATGGCTGATTAATATTCCATGATGTGTATGTTTCATATCTTCTTTATCCAACTATCTCTCAAAGGATACTTTGGTTATTTCCATGACTTGGCCACCATAAATAATGTTACAATGAACATAAGGGTATATATATATTTTTTCAAATAAATATTTTCAGATATTTTTGAGTATTGACCCAGAAGAGGAATTGCTGGTTCACATGGTAATTTTAGTCTTAATTTTAAGAAACTTCCATATTGTTTTCCATAGTGGCTGTACCAATTTACATTTCCATCACAGCCTCTCCAACACCTGTTACTCCTGGTCTTGTTGATAATAGCAATTCTAACAGGTGTAAGGTAGTTTCTCATTGTGGTTTTGATTTGCATTTCCCTCAGAGCTAGTAGAGCATTTTTTTCGAATATCTTTTGGACATTTGCTTATCTTCTTATAAGTGTCTGTTCAGGTCCTTTGCCCATTTAATTGGAATTTTTGTTGTTGTTGAGTTCAATGAGTTCTTTTGCATATTTACCCCTTATTAGAGGTGCTGTTTTGAAATATTTTCTCCCATTCAGTTGGTTGTCTCTTTGCTTTATTCATGGTTTTCTTTTGCTGTGCAAAATCTTTTGTTTGATATAGTCCCATTCATTTATTTCCCTTGCTTCTGAGATCACACACATAAAATCCTGTCTGAACACAAAGTCCATAACTTTAGTACCTATGATTTCTTTAATGCAATTTATTGTTTCAGGTATTATGTTTAGGTCTTTGATACATTTTGAGTTAGTTTTGGTGTTATGGTGACAGACAGCAAGCAGTCTAGTTTTAGTCTTTTGCATGTGGCTTTCCAATTTTGCCATGACCATTTATTGAAGATGCTTTATTTTCTCCATTATACATTTTCGGCTCTTTTGTTGAAAATTATCTGCCCATATATATGTAGGTTTATTTCTGTGTTAGTGATTCTATTCCATTGGTTTATGTGTCTGTTTTTCTGCCAAACTCATGCTGTTCTTAATAAAGAAGTACTGCTCTTACTGCTTCCTTATTGAATTAAAAAAAAAGTTTTTCTTTTGAAAAAGAAAACTAAAATATATAACAAAGGAGGAAAAAATTTGTCTCCAGATTCAAGATTTGTTTCCAAATATTTGTGTATTTAATTTTCAATGGCTTATATAATGGCAGAACTTCTGTTTTTATATTTTGCTGAAATGAAATGAATTTTATAAAGTTTATGGGGGAAGGCAGCCACCAATCATAGGAAAAATGTTTAAAGCTTCTTTTATTGTTTCTCAGCTGGTGACCTTCATTGAAGGATATCTCCTGCGGTCCTCATCAGCAGAAGCAGCATAAAAACATTTCATTTTGTGGAAATAACAAACACACATCTGTTCCAGAACTTCTGAATTAAATGCTTGTTCACAAAGACAACGTGAATTTCAAAACATCTGTATGCAACATGGAGTTTTTAAGTCACACTAATGTGTGAGAACATGTGGAATTTGGTACACTTTCACTTGGGTTCAATGGAAACACAGCTTTTTGTTCCTCAGCTAGTACAAATCCTATGGTTAGCTCTGTTTTAACCAACCACAGAAAGATTATAATAATTCATTTGGCTTTTCATATCTATTTAAAATGTGGTTAAAACATGTCTTTTCATTTCTATATCACTAACATTGAGCTTGGTGAATATTCAATAAGTAATTGTAGAGTTAATGCACATATGTATGAGAATAGGAAAAAATGAAATCACTGAGATTTTTAAACACTGACGTTATTGTTTCTGAACATACAGACTTTGAGGATAAAATCTGATTTTATTGCATCAATAGTTAAATTAATAAAATAAAATTAAACACATTTATGAAACCATTCACATGTATATAAACAGTACATCACACATATACAACTTGCCTATTAACTATTCATTGTCGCAAGTTAATTGAAACTCAGACAATAGAGTCTAGGTAAAGAATATTATATATATATTTAATGCAACATCAAAGAAAGTAAAAATTTGTAAGTGAGATCATTGCATATCTCTTTTAAAACAGTTTTATTCTTTTTGTTTTATTCTGGGTTCTCAATTCTTCTCCATTGGCTGTGTGTCTGTTCTGTCAATACCATGCTGTTCATTCTTGATGAAGAATTACTTCAATCTTTCTCTTTCCTTATTTAATCAAACAAGGAATGTTCTGTTTTTGAAAAAGAAAATTAAAATTAAAGGCCTCTTCCTTCTATATCCCTACGTTAGTCATGAAATGCATTTTTAAAAATTAATTGTTTTTAAAGATTTATTTTTATGTTTTTGACAGAGAGAGAAAGAGAGAGAGAGAGAGAGAGAGAGAGGTACAGAGACAGAGAGAAGGGGGAGGGCCCAGAACAGTCTCCATAGTTGCACATTATTGGTTTTTCCACATGGTTTCATTCCACAGGTGGGAGCTGAGCTGTGCAGGGCAGGAATTGGGCCAGGGTCTCATCCCGGTGAGAACCGAACTGGGGGCACTCCCCAGTTCAGCATATGGGTCCACACGGGCCAGGGCTGGGATTCAATCCTCAATCCTTGGTCCCCAGCAGGGCTGCAAAGCAAGCACTTAACCCACTGAGCCATCCCGGCTTCCCCATGAAATTCATTTTAACAACTGGCTTTTAGTTTTATTTTCATATTCAATGTAGGGTGTCCTCCTATCCATGAATACTTAAGGGAAGTTTTTATTCTTTTTTGCTTCTCTAGAAGAAAAAGTTTCCTATTAGGTATGGTAATTTCCCACCATTGATTACCTCTTTATTGATATACAGTTATTTCTTCCCCTCCTTCTCATCATTGTATCTTTCACTCTCCATACCCAAGTTCCAGATATTATTCATATCAACCATTATTATTGCTCCACAAGTGAGCAGGGTGTTCTAATTATTTTCTAATAGTCCTAATTCTACTATATGTTTCAAAATTCTCAGAGTATAATTCAGGTGGTGAAAGAGTCCTCCCACCACCACCCTTTTTTTTCTCCTTAATTAAAAATTTTTCATTTTCAATCCTCTGAATTAAAACTTCCCATTTAATCTTATTCAAATGTCTCTAACTTCTGGACTTCCAGTTGTCCTGGTCGTATACTTGTAACTTCTGAACTGCAGGCCAAGTTTGTGTCTTGTTCACCTGTTGTCTCCAGTTCCTGATTTAGTGATTCACACATCAAAAATCTTTAAGTGATTGTTAAATGAATGAAGTAATAAATGTGCCAGTGAAACATCCAATTTATCATGCAAATTTAAATATATATGGAAAGTTAGAGCTATTTTCAACCCAGCAGGATATCTAACATCCTGTATTTTCCTCAAATATATAATTGCACATAAAATGGATATAGTTTTAAATGTTTAGAAATTATGAATAATATCAATAATTTAAGGACCATAACTTTCAGGAAAAACTAATTTATCCATGCTTCACAACAAGGCTTATAATAATTTGATTTGTTTAAAAATAATGTATTAATGATAATTACAAACTTTATTTGAAATAATACTGCCCATTCTAGTGTAATCAAAAACTATATAAAATACAACATAATAATTTAAAATTGAAGCTACTGGGTTACATACTGAAATCTCTGTAACATAATAAATTTAACATTTGACTTTTCTGATATATGTGTACCTTGGCCATAACAATATTCCTATCCCCTTTATTTCTATCCATGCATAGAAATTATATCCCCTGTGCACTTTAGTGCACATGTAATAAAATAATCAATGAAAAACTGAATTATCCATTTAAAGATATTAGAATCATTCACCCATTCACAAATTATTCATTAAATACTTAATATATGTTAGATCTAACCAAGCAGGCATTTAAAAAAATTATGTGAAGTGCATTAGTAAAGTATTTTTTAATTCTAAAGTGAACTTTAATCATTTTTATTTTTATTATCTAATTTATATAATGACCATTGGTCTCTTGGCACTTTGAAACTCATGGTCCTTGTGAAATCAGTAAGGTCTCATTCTCTCTGGTTATGGAACTTAGCACATGCTTTGTGTTTTAATACACTCTTGCGTTAATATTGGTCTTAATTAATGGCAACTAAATTGGAGACCATTTGGGAATGTGTGTGTTAATCATAATAGTTTATAATAAACGAGCATGAGCATTAGTAAAGATTTTAAGCCATGACATTCTAAGCATGGTATCAGAGTCTCTTGACAGAAAAGAACACTAAGAATCTATTAGATGATGAGATATGAGATCTTCTAGTAATTGAAAGTGGCCTCTGGGTTCTTCAGATGTCACAGAGCATCATATTTGTGACTACTTTAAAGGCCAATTTTTTTTTTCAGTCTCTCTGTGAAAATTGTGCTTGATTTATTAACCTTTGAACATTAATGCCTGGAGTGGGGGGAACAATTAGATCCATTAATTTGTTTTCCTTCTTTCTTGATTTAATACATCCTCAGTAGTCTCAGCGTTACTACTTACTAGCAAATTATACTTTAAACTGAATATTAAATTATCATTGAGGAATGCGAATAGAGAGCATTTCAGAGCTAAAAAGAAAAAGAAAAAAAGTATTTTTGGTACATTCTTTCAGAAGCATAGAATTTTATACATTCAGCATTATTTAGGAGACACAAAACTCTGTGGCATTTTTTTGCTAACTTAAAAACAGCTTGTAAATCAGTCACATAAATTAACTAAAAATGAATTATAGCCTTAAATGTAACACTTGAAACCATGCGACACCAAGTAGAAAACATACAATTTCTTGACATGGGTCTTGGTAATGATTTTGGGGATATGACACCAAAAGCACAAACAATAAAATTAAAAATAAACAAGTGAGACTATATTAAACTAAAAAACTTTTAAATACCAAAAGCAATAATCAACAAAGGGAAAAGACAATCTATGGAGTGGTAAAATATCTTTGCAAACTATATACCTGATAAGGGGTTAATACTGACTCTGGGTGGTGAAGACAATGTAATAAATAGATGATGTATTATAGAATTGTACACTTGAAAGCTATATAATTTTATTAACCTGTGTCACCTGAATACATTTAATAAAAATTTAAAAAATAACTGCTTCATGAGGTAAAGTTGCACACAACTCAGTAAGTGAAAAAATAAATGCCTTAAAGAAATTCTGCAATGAATAGATACTATAAGAGAGAACAAAATAGAATTTTTTTTTTAAGATTTATTTTTTGTTTAAGATAAAGTGAAAGAGAGAGAGAGAAGCAGGGAGGGCCCAGAGCAGTCTCCCTAGTTGTACAGCATTAGTTGTGATACAGTTTCATTCCACACAGGTGGATATGGTACAGCATGGGACTGGAACAGGATTGTAGGCCTCCTGGATGGAAGCGAGTACCTTCGCCGCCACGCCATCCCAGTGTTTATTTTAGAGTCCTTGTTTTCTAAATTCAGCATGAGCCATTTGTAGCTATACTCTGATTATTGACAGTTTCTTTTGCATATGGGTTACATTTTCCTGCTTCTTTATACATCTCATATTTGTTATATGTTGCCCTGCGCATTTTGAATAAAATGAACAATAGAGACTGAATTAGATAATCATTTTCCCTCCTGAAAGGACTTGTTGTTTTCACTGTCACACAGTAAGAAGGAGGATTTGTTCACTTCTTCCTTCTAATTAGGATATAAAGTAGGTCTGACCTCAATTAGAACTTTAATTATTGTTAATTCTCCTCTGAATCAGCAATATCTCCTGGGTGGTTTCAAGTAATTTCCTCCAGCATGGCACTGTGAGATGCAAGTTCATTTCCTGCTTTCCATCCTACCCCTCAAATTCTCTTCTCCTCTTACTCAGAAGTCCTTTGGGCACAAATTAGGAAGTGCAGAGAGCACCAGCTCTGTGGTGTAGAAATGACTGGATTCAGGTTTGCCAAACTGGTCCACATACGGTCATTAGACATTCAGCTGGTTTGTGGTAATCACAGCAAAATTTATTTGCTTAGGGCAAGCTTACTGCTTACCCTTCCCACATCCTATGCCCCAGATGCAGTAGATCCTCTAGATTTTAATTTGACCTCCAATCTCTGATTACATAGTAAAGGTTTGTTTCCTGGCACCTTATTTAGTAATTTGCTTCTACAACTTGTATGTATGTGTGTATATATGTATCATGTATACTGTATATCCATGCATGTATGTATCTATTATCTATCTATCTATCTATATCATCTATCATCATTCCATTTATCTAATGTTCACTTAATCCTACAGCAGAAATACTGGTACTTTGCAATCTTTTATAACTCATACAGGAAGGACAACCTGAAAATCACTTTGACATTAGAGTGCTTCTATTATAGGAAAAAATATGTTTTCTCAATGAGACAGTGCTTACAAAAATAATATATTTTACCTAACCAGTGGGGTGAGAATTCATTCATTTATTTATACATTCATACAATTACTTATTTTTGAAAATATTTATCATTCTATTTTCTAATTCCACTTCTAAGTTCTGAGAAGGCAACAGTGAGATAATCAAAGGTAAAACAAAACAGCAACCACAACAAATAAAATTTAAAAAAGAAAACTACAACAAAACATCGGTACAGTGGGTAATGGATAGAGGCATGTTGATTTGAGCAGCTATCTGCCTCATCACTCTCAAAAGTACATACTGTGGCATCAATTTATTATCTTTCCTTTCTCAGACTTCAAATATCTGTGTTAGTTTCACTTAAATACTATCCCTGATATTTTGAAGGCTATCCTGCTTTCTGTATATTAGCAATCAAATGATTGTGTAAATATTTGCTGAATTAATGAATTTTTTCAGGGCAGCAACCAAACATCTGGGAATTTATAATATTAAAAATGGAGGGGATGCCAGGATAGCTCAGGGGTTGAGTGCTTGCCTTGCAATTGCAAGGTCCAGGATTTGACTCCAGGCACTGACCTGTGCAAACCAATACGCTGACCTGTAGCTCAATTGGTAACTGCAGGGGTGGCTCGGCAGCAAAGGTTCTTACCTCCCATACAGGAGGCCCCCACTTTGGTTCCTGCCCTCCACATCCACCTGTGTAGAATGAAACCATGTTACAACTAACGGTATACAACTATGGAGAGTGCTCTGGGCCCTCCTATCTTTCTCTCTCTCTCTCTCTCTCTCTCTCTCTCTCTCTCTCTCTCTCTCTCTCTCTCTCAAAGAAAAAAAAAGGTACTGGATATAAATTGTCTTAAAGAAATGTAATGTGGGTGGGTATGATTGTATTGAAAAAGATACGTTAAGATAGAAATGTGTAAGTTAGAGTGTCACATCTGGAGTCACATTGCTTGAGTTTGAATACCAGTTCTATCACTATTACCTTTGTGACTTTGGTAAATTACTTAATATCTGTGTACTTCATTTTATTCATCTATATTTGGAAAAATAATAGAAATTTTCTGTACGTTGTTATGAGCACTGATTCATATTTGTGAAGTGCTTAGAAGAGCATCTAGCTTTGAATAAAGTATAAGTGCTTTCTATTTGTAGTAATAGTCATAGCAATATAAGTATTGCATTATTTTTGTTACATGACAATTACCCCAAATTCAGTGGCTTAAAAGAATACCCCTTTATTAGCTCCTAGTTCTATAAGTAAAAGACCTGAATAGACTTTCCTGGGTTCTCTGCTTAGGAATTCAGAAGGTTAAAATCAAGGTGTTGGCCAGGCTGTGTTTTTATTAAAAGCTCTCAGCTTGGAGGAAGAACCTTCTATGAAGCTCCTTCAGATTACTAGCAGACTTCAATTACTTGAACTTGCAGGGTTCAACTTCGGATATCTTGCTGAGACTGCTCTCAGATGCTATAAGCTTTTCTCCCATCCTTGCCTCATGGCCTCCTCAGCATGGAAAAGTCTCCATTTCATCAGATCACTCATGCTTTGCATGTCTCTGACTTCCTCTTCTATTACTAGTCAAAGAGTATTTTGCTTTTAAAGGACTCACGCAATTAGGTTAAATGCACTCAAGTAACCTCTATGTGTTAAGGTCGCTTAAATAATCTCAGTTACATCTGCAAAGTCCTTTTTGCTATGTAACATAACATAATTAAAGTTGTAATATCACGGGGGCATCTTAGAACGAAGCCTGCTGTATCTGTAACCAGGTAGTCCACAAAAAAGGCATAATAAGAGATTTCACTTAGAGAACTGACTGTGCTAACACCTATCCAACACGCTCCTCTCCTGACCCTCTTTGTAATTGTTCCATTAGCATGAGTGGAGGACTGGCAAAGATAAAATGACCTTTTGCAGAAAGCGGAGTGTTTATAAAAAAACCCTACAGTTTCCCTTTACACATGCCACCATTGTCCAGAGATTGTGGAAGAGTTTAATAGGATCACTCAATTATGGTTGAACTGGTGTTCTCTCCATAAACAGAGAGCAGTGAGCAGTTTTTATTTGACAGTTGGCTAAGCTACTAGAACTTCTGAGTGCTGAGGATGCTGAAGTATGGGGAAATGGTTAAGAGAGAGAGGACTGAGTTCAGAGATGAGCTGCTTACAAATCAGCCAACAGCTCTTCTGTTGAATTTGGCAAAGATATAAGCAATTCTGACCCAAGAAAATCCTGTATAAATATCAAGGTACTGTCACAGCTTATGATTAGTTATAAATTAAAATTTAGTTGCTTGGTAGATGTGCAACATATTCATGGTAAATCAAACCTAATATTGTTAACTCTGAAAGAAATGTATTGACCAAACAAAGCAAGTTGGTGGCTACAAGATATGTGAAGAGTCACACAGGACACAAAGGGAGATAAAACTTGGTTGAAATACCTTCAAGTATTAAATTACAATTTTGAAGATAATTTGTGTTCAGTCAAGAACTCAGATATTATATGGAACAGTATGTGATGACCACAAAATAAGAAGTATTTATAGATTGTACCATCAAAACTTAGATGAGAGAATTTAGTATGCATGTTAGACTAGAGAATATTTAATTGAAAATGTTAATAATTAGGACTTTGTAGGTTTTCCAAGGATTGATTGGAATAGAGGGTATTATATTACAGTGCCTGATATATAGTTGGCATTCAATGATATTTAATGACATAATTGATTTACTTTTATATGCCTAGAAGCCTAGAGTTGTTTTAAAAAACAAAAGTCAGCATGAGGTAATGAAAAAGATTAGGGGAAGCTGGGATGGCTGAGTGGGTTAAGCGCTCACTTGCAGCCCTGGGGACCAATGATTGAATCCTGGTTCCAGTTCATGGGGACCCATATGCTGAACTGGGATGTGCTTCCCATGCAGGAGGTACCCAGTATGTTCTTGCCCCCCAGTTTGGCCCCTGGCTTGAGGATGCGTGCCTCTCATGCAGGAGGCCCCCAGCCTGGCTCCTGCCCTGCGCGGCCCCCACCCATCTGTGTGCAGCAAAAACATGTTGAAAACTGATGACGTACAACTATGGAGACTGTTCTGGGCCCTCTCCCTTCTCTCTGTCTCTCTCTGACTCTGTCTCATTCTGTCTCTGTCACTGTCAAAAACTACAAAATAAATCTTAAAAAAAAAAAAAAAAAAAAAAAAGGGAAGCCAGGATGGCTCAGTGGGTTAAGCACTCGCTTTGCAGGCCTGGGGACTGAGCATCGAATCCTGGCCCCAGCCCGTGAGGACCCGTATGCTGAACTGGAGAATGCCCCCAGTTCAGTTCTCACCGGGGTGAGACCCTGGCCTAGTTCCTGCCCTGTGCAGCCCCTCGCCCACCTGTGGAATGAGACTATGTGGAAAAACCAATGATGTGTAACTATAGAGACTGCTCTGGGCCCTCCCCCTTCTCTCTGTCTCTGACTGTATGTCTCTCTCTCTCTCTGTCAAAAACAATAAAAATAAATCTTAAAAAAAAGAAAAAGCTTAACAATATTCCTGGAGTTGAATGATTTCTGTGAAAGTATAGGAGAATGAAAAGTAGAAAAACCAGATGAGTAGAAGCTGTAGAAGACGGTAGTGCCAGGTAACAAGATCAGAGATGTACAGTTCATAGAGAAAGTGAGAGGAGCAGGGAAGTGGGAATGATGAAACTTTTGATCAGGGAATTTCTTTGGATCAGAGTTTATGACAGTAAATGTCTTTGTGAACCCACATGGTATAATATAGGGGTAGGAAATAAAACTATATTCTGAGGACAGTATCCAAACTGATTATGTACTAGGTATAAAAGAGTAAAAGTGGTTCCCATTTATTAGAAAGGAAAATTTATTGCTTAATCCAAGAATATGATCCTTATTCTAACATCACTATAAGAATGCTTTAAAATACTTGATTTAGAGATTGAATAGCAGCACTGCGCATGTTTCAGCAACACCTTGTTGTTTGCCTACAGGGTTACCCAGTACAACTTTCTAATTATGGATATGTTCTTTGCCTGCACTGTCCAATAGTGTGGCAGTTACACACCACATGCGACACTTAGCAGTTGAAACATGGCTTGTGTAGCTATATAACCAGTTTATTAATTTTATTTAATTTGAATTTAAATATTTGTCAGATGTGGTTTTGGTTATCCTATAGAGCAGCACAGATAGAATATAACAAATACAAATTCATATGGTAGGTCTTAATTCTGAAAAAAAATTTTTAACCTACAAAACTAATGGGTGGACTAAGATGAGACGCAGGAGGATTCTAAATTTCAGAATATTGGAATTTAATAAGATAAAAAACCAAAATTTCCTAATTCATAACAGGTACTCTGGTTTTGTTGTTAACATGACTTGCCAATTTCTGTTCTGTCAATCATTGGGTTTTCTGACTTGTAGCTCCATTTTATTCCGGTGGTCCTGAGGCCTTCCCTCATATGAGAACCATTTTCTCCCCCATATTGTTCTGAAATAATATCTCTTAAAGCTAGAGTTTGCCTAACTACAACTTTCAGAGGCCTTATACATCAACACTTAAATACATTATTTAATTCTGGTTTTTGTTTCTACAGGTGAAAACCTGTTTCAGTAAAGAGACTCAGAGTCACACCCTTTTACTTTGTCAGTGTTATTATAAAATAGATTGCTGATTTTGACCTGAGTTTTTAACATTTTGGCTATGTTCACTTATTATATTCCCAGAGAGATGCCAACATACTAATGATATTTTTATTAAAAAAATTACTTAAAGAATTTCTTTATCATCTATAAATTAGCAGTTACAGATATAGTCATAGCAGCAGTATCAACAACAAGGCAACTATCGGGAAAGCCGGGACGGCTCAGCGGGTTGAGCGCTCGCTTTGAGGCCCCGAGGACCGAGGTTCGAATCCCGGCTCCGGCCCAGGCGGACCCACATGCTGAACTGGGGAGTTCCCACAGTTCGGTTCTCTAGCTGTCTCTGTCTCTGTCTCTCTCTCTATCTGTCAAAAGTAAAATAGAAATAAATATGCACTGAAGACAAAAAGATAATTTCTCTCTCTATAAATGTGAAAAGATAAAAAACAAAAAAAAAAACCAAGGCAACTATCAACACAACAGCAACAATTTTTTCTTTGGATTTTCAATTCCCAACATGCAAAATGAAACTTGTGTACAGACTTCTAACCTTTCCATTATACAACAGAAAATCCATAAGAAATGTCTCTAGTTCCCTAATGCATGAACAGATGTAGAAATAGTAGAATGATTTCAATATAATGCCTTTTTTTTTTTTTTAAGTTGATGTCTAGGGTCTTTAACCACTTTTTTATATTATAATTCATAGCTGTCTAACAACTTTCCCAAGAAGTTAGTAGGTTATCTCATATGTTTAAGAATGTAGTGCAGCCGATGTAAATGATATATGAAAAGAACCTCTTAATGAGACTATGAGGGGAGAGGAGAAAAATAAGTAAAATGCATACTAAACATATTATCATTTTCAGCATCTTTACTGTTATATTCTCATCTCAGTGTAGCCACCAAGTTAATGGGAATTCTTTGAAGGGCACATACATATTGTCATATCCTACTCGCAGACAGCTGTTTTGTGAGACTAAAGCATAACAAGTTGGGAAGCAAAACATATCAGAAAACTCCTACCCACCCACATGAAGGCCATGAGTCATTCATGTGGCAAGAATTTTTTATTTTTTATTTTTTTTTTATTTTAAAGCTCTGTTTTTTTTTTCTTTTTTCTTTATATATGAAGATGTGATAACATCCCTTGGGCTATTCCACACAATCAGAAAATATTCATTGAACAACAGCTGTCAGGCACAGGGCTAGGCATTGGGGTGAGTCAATGAACAAAAGTGACAAAAATCTCTGACATTTAAAGCTCCTATTCCAATGAATTTCAACTATTTTTGTAAGAAATGTTTGAAAAATGTATTAAGTTCTCAATTCACAAAGTGTTTAACTTTATAAATGCACAAAGTTTGGAAAACAGAAAGAGATGGTCTTTTAACTTCTCTCTCAGTGATTGAGTACAATTAATTTTTTGGAAAACTGTGTTGCAATTCAAAAACTATGTCTTGTCCCATTTATCACATACCTGCAAAGCTATGTTTTTTGTCCCCACTGCACATCTGGAATAGCTGGTTCAATAATTGAAAGGGAAAGCTGTATATTTTTTTTAATGTATGAAAAAATGAAGAGGACACTATAGTGATTACTTTTGGCAAAAGTATGAAAGCTGAGAAGTCAGTGGAATAATATCTATCAGCTCAGTGTGCCTATATGCGAATGTGCAAAGGTGAACACAAGGGTATTCTGGTCCCTGAGAGAAGACAAAATATGTTGAATAACTGAAAGCTATGGAGAAAAAGAAAAAGAAATGACTGAGGTGGGTTCCTTCAGACTATGAAGTTTCCTCAATGGCATAAGTGTTAGTAGGGTCCATTCTCCAACAGTCATGGAGACTGACATTCACATTGGTCTAGATAGGGATTGTCCAACTTTGGCTTCCCTGGGCCACATTGAAAAAAGAATTGTTGTGGGCCACACACAAAGTACACTAACAGTAGCTAATAAGCAAAAAACAAAACAACAAAAAACAAAACCTCAAAAAAATCTCATAATGTTCTAAGAAAGTTTATGAATTTGTGTTGGGCTACACTCAAAGCCACTCTGGGCCTCATGAGGCCCACAGGCCACAGGTTGAACAAGCTTGGGTCTAGTAATTTTGGGGCCATGATCTAAGTCACATAACACCACAAATTCATTCTTTTTCTAATGTTACTATGGTCTCTGGGCCTACATAATAGCTTTAGTCTGAGAACAATTTCTCTCAATTTAACTGGGATTTTACATTTAATGATTTTGTTTGAAGATTCCTGCATGCTTTTGTCAATAGCTGGTTCAATAATTGAAACGGAAAGCTAATTATTCATAGATTTGGCTTCGATGTTGATTTTATATTTACCAGCCTTTGCTACTTAGTGTAATTTTTCACTTTTTGTTTTGATCTTTACTCATTTTGTCAAAAATGCCTAAGAGCTGCCAAGAAATTTTCTTGAATATGTTGTCTATTTCTCACCTAATGAACCTTTCTTTCTACATTATGCACATATATTTTGAGGTACCTTGTGAGACTGAACAGAGAGAAAATTCTATGCAATGAATTCTTTCTCTTCCTCCTTGCTTGTGGTTTTTCCCTTGCCAGGGAATTTGTGGATGAGACAGTGAAAATGGCAGAAGTAGCAACTTATCTTGATGTAGCATATGCCTTCCAGCTATCCTTTTGCCAAAGTGACTGGAGTTCAACTAGCTATTGTTATTGCACTCTAGTGACCTCAATATTTCCACGCATGATTCTGTTGTCTTAGATTAGCTAAGCTACTGTGCAGAGATGTTCTGGTCAAAAGCAGAGTAGTGCCAATGACAAAAATATAAAATCAGAAGTAAAATCCAAATATTATTTCTGGAATGTTAGATGGATTTTCATACATACATAACCACAAAATGAGGCCAGTGCACAAATTGATGGCTAAACTTTCTTTGAGCTTGGCAGATATGTTCCAAATTATTTCCCAAATTCGTAGGGAATCATAGCCAGACTCCTTGGGTTTTCTTTAGTGTCTCAATTTCAATCATGTACTAGTTTAGCTAGAAGGCAGATTCTTCCCAAGTTCACTAATAAAATTCTTGGCTACAATTTTAGACATTCTGACCAAATCTAAAGCTAAGTAGTTAAGGTTAAAAAAAATTATGGCTATATTACAGACTTTGCCTTTTAATACTTAAAACTGCTGATAAAAATCACATGACTGATATTGAAAGTGAATTGAGGTGCTTTTACCATTTATTTTATTATATAATATTTTTTTAAAGATTTATTTTGTTGTTTGAGAGGAGAAAGAGACACAGAGAAAAAGAGTAACAGAGACGGGGTAGTGCCTAGAGCAGCCTCCATAGTTGTATATCACCAGTTGGGATAGTTTCATTACACACATGTAAATGTGGGGTCCCATGGGGTGGCAACTGAACCAGGGGCCTTCCACTTGGGAGGTCGGGATTCAATTCCTGGACCTTGTGGTTGCAAGGCTAGCAGTCAACCTGCTGAGCTATCCCCGGCATCCCCTATATACTATTTCTATAAATTTGTTTTCACTGAGTTCTATAGTAAACAACTCAATAGAGTACATGAGGTATCTTATCTCTTCTGATTAATCTCCTCTTTGATGCTTGATAATTTGTTTCAACAGAAGTGTTAACAGATTCTTTTTAAAGGGAATCATGCCACAAAAATGAATGAAAAAATCATACAGACAAAACAATTTATACACATACATAATAATTTTTCTTTCATATACATTACAAAAATGACTTTTCTATATAACAGAAATGTATTTAATTTTGAAAAAAAAATTTTAAATCACACTTAAGATTTTTAATTACAAGTGAAAAAAAAATCACTTAACTATTTCATGCATTTTTTCCATATTCTTTTTTTGTTGTTAAATTTATTGGGGTGACATTAATTGATATAAATTATATTGTTTCCAGATGTACAATTCTACATTACACTATCTATACATCGCATTATGTGCTCACCACCCAGAATCAGCTCACTTTCCATCACCGTATGTTTGATTCCCCCTCCCTACTTTCCTCCACCCATCTCTTCCACCCACCTCCCCCCTTACCCTCAGGTAACCGCTAAACTATTGACTGTGTCCATGAGTCTTTGTTCCTTTCAGTTTTATATTCCACCTATAAGTGAGGTCATATGTTTCTTGATTCTTTCATTCTGACTTATTTTGCTTAATAAGAGTTTTCAAGGTTCATCCATGTTGTCACAAATTGCTATATTTCATCTTTTCTTATTGCTGAGTAGTATTCCATTGTATAAATGTACCACAACTTCTTTATCCAGTCATCTATCAGAGGACACTTTGGTTGATTCCACAACTTGGCCACCGTGAAGGCTGCGGCGATGAACATTGGGGTATATGTATCTTTGCAGATTAAGGTTTTTAGGTTTTTTGGGTAGATACCCAGAAGAAGAGTTGCTGAGTCATATGGCAATTCCATTCCTAGTTTTTTGAGGAATCTCCACACTGCCTTCCACAGTGGTTGTACCAATTTACATTCCCACCAGCAGTGTATGAGGGTTCCTTTTTGTCCACAGCCTCTACAGCACTTGTTATTCCATGTCTTGTTGATTATAGCCATTCTAACAGGTGTGAGGTGCTATCTCATTGTGGCTTTAATTTGCATTTCCCTAATTGCTAATGATGTTGAGCATTTTTTCATGTATCTGTTGGCTGTTTGTATGTCTTCAGGAGAGAAGTGCCTGTTTAGGTCTTCTGCCCATTTTTTAATTGGATCATTTGTTCTTTTGTTGTTGAGCTATATGAGTTCTTTATATATTTTGGATATTAGACCCTTATCAGAGGCATTGTTTGAAAATATTTTCTCCCATTCAGTTGGTTTTATTTTTACTTTGTTGATGGTGTCCTTTGCTGTGTAGAAGCTTTTTAGTTTGATATAGTCCCATTTATTTATTTTTGCTTTTACTTTCTTTGCCTTTGGGGTCAAAAAGTACCCCAAAGTACGTTCTGAGCCCAAGGTCTATAAGTTTAGTGCCGATGCCTTCTTCTATGCACTTTATAGTTTCAGATCTTATGTGGAGGTCCTTAATCCACTTTGAGTTAATTTTGGTATATGGTGACAGTTCACAGTCCAGATTCATTCTTTTGCATGTGGTTTTCCAATTTTCCCAGCAGCATTTACTGAAGATGCTTTCTTTTCCCCATTTTATATATTTTGCTTCTTTGTCAAAGATTACCGGTATCTGTCCGTATATTTGTGGGTTTATTTCTGGGTTTTTGATTCTGTTCCGTTGGTCTGTATGTCTGTTTTTCTGCCAATCCCAAGTTGTTTTGATTATTGGCACTTTGTAGTATAGACTGAAGTCAGGGAGCGTGATCCCTCCAGCATTTTTTTTTTTTTTTCGGAGTATTGCTTTGGCAATTAGGGGCCGTTTATGGTTCCATATGCATCTTATAATGTTTTATCTATTTCTTGAAAGAATGTCTGTTCCATATTCTTTATCAAAGAAAATAAGCCAGAATTGCACTTTTTTTGGGGGGTGGGGCATTGCTATTTTAGCATCATGCATATCAGTTTTCATTTTACCAACCAATGTAACCCCATTAAATTTAACAATAAAAAATAAATAAATAAAATTATATACTTGAGGCTTTTTTGGTGTTAAGTTTGAAATGGTTACCTTTTCAGTATGTAACAACATTAAATATTCCAGACTGCTGAACTGAATGAGTAGTTGAGGTATTTTTGATACGTTGAAGGTAAAATCATTGCTGTTCAGTGGCTTAGCTTACCTTTGCCTAAATTATGTTTTAACTATCTCTAAGTGAAAGAGTAATCATAGTGGGAAATGAATACTCGACTTTCAGCCAGACAAAATATATCAATTTAACTTCAGGTTGCGTAGAATTAGATGACTGAATAAAGCTCTTTGTTTCTTTTGGGACATAATGCTCATTTTACACATAAAGTCCTACAAAATTTGACCTCTATAATTAATAAGTATCATAATACATTCCTGAAACCATTAATATTTTATAATTTACATATAAGTATTAATTGCCAATATTTTATATGAGCTTAAACTGTTTTATGATTATTGATACCAAAATTGTTAGTGGGACATTGAGTCATTCCTTTAGATGCCTAGAATTTTATATCATATTTCTTATGAAAATATTATCTTTATGATTATGATTAAATTTAGGGCCAGAACATCTCCTAAACCATAGTGCAAACCAAGAGTGTCTCTCTTTCATAAGCACTGGAGAAGAAAAGAAAAAAGGTGAGACAAATAGGAATTAACACATGTCATGGTTATTAAGCTAGGAGCTAGGCAAATGTTAGTAAAATAAAAACAATTAGTAAAAAACACCCCAAAACAAAAAACCCATACTCCTCTATTATATAGTTTAATGGAAATTATGCTTAATGTGAAGTTAGAAGAGTTTCGTGACTGATTATAGCCGTGTTATCAGAAAAGTACTTAACTTTTCTGACCTCTTAATTTTGTCTCTTTATGTATAAGCTATTACACTGTGAGCATCTTAGATAATTTACACAAAATAATATTTTTAAATGTGCTTTGCAACTGGCACAGGGTTTTATAATTATTCATTCATAATAAACATTAAATGTCTTGTCAACTTGTATATTTGCAAAAATTAACATCTTAAAAAACTTTTTTTATACAAATAGCCAACATATGTTAATGCATGAAATGAATTGTGAGGGTTTATATATCCTAATTTGTATCATTAAAAAATCAGTAAAATTTTAATGCAAATGGGAAAATAAGGATGGTAAGAAGGGAAAAACAAAACACCTGTTGGGACAGTAAGCTTAATTACATTATTTTTCTAAAATCTGACCATGAAAATGATCACCTCACATAGAATAGTATGAGGAAAAACAGAGTTTTAATGATTAGTAATTTCATTGTGATTCCACAAGTACTACATATTGTGAGAAAAAAAAAAAGTTAGGAGAAATAATAGCCAATACAAGATAGTGGATCAGGTAGAGATTTTCAAAATAAAATTGCTTGAAAAAGATTTGAAGATGGCCTGGAAATCAGTTACAAGAACTGAAAACAATCTAAGAACATTTTCCTTCAGAAAAAAAAAAGAAAAGTTCTGATTATTGCCTTTAGGAGGTTAAGAAATTCAAGGTTGAGATAAGATGGCCTTTCAGACCTTGGCAAAAACCCACAGGTTTCTCTTTGCTACACTACCAACAGGCATGGTATTCTGTAGTTTTGGGGGCAATGAACCATGTCACATTTTTTAACACCAATGTTTAGCACAAAGCCTGGCAAAAACAGTACCTTCACTAAATAATTGATGATTGAATGGATTGGGGGCCACTGCCTATTCATATTTAAGCTGGTATTATAACAGAGGTGGTGAAACATGGCTATACTGTGCCCTAGAAATCATTGATGTGCTCTAAGAAGACTAGATTCTAACGGGGAAATCCAAAGGAAGGGCCATGGGGTTCAGTTGAGAGAACTCTGCAGGGACTCAGCTGAAATTATGCAGAACCATCCCTCCATTTCTCCACCACTATTCGCTGCCTGCGTGCATGTGCTCTCTAGGAAGAAAAACACTGTTGACCACAGAGTTGTTCAAAACTGATTTCTCTAGAGGTCTGAAAGTGCTGCATGAGAGAACTCTGTTTGGAAACTTTCTTGTTGGATAAAAGAGAAAAAGGTCACATAGCAAGGACTTTGAAAGAGGGTAAATGGGAACTACATAATAAACAAAAAAGGCAGGGCCTTGAGAAGCAATCCTTTTAGGTGGTTTGCATATAAACAGGATTTGTTCCTGTCCTTAAGAGTACCAGGAATTTGTATTTTATTCCACAGATTACCAACTTTTGTAAAATATAATAAATAATTAGATGAACGAGTAAAGAAAAGACTTGGAGTTTTCATTTGGTAAAAAATGTTTAATAAATGAGTGAGAGAGATCAATGATTATTTCCCTTCAAAGATGCTAGGGGTATAAAACAAAGTCAAAATGTAATGCTATAGCTACAAACACTGTCGCTTGTGGTTCCATAAATTTGCACTCATTACGCTAAAGGTAAATCAAACTATTCATAACACTTGTCATTCTATTTTGTAAATACTTGTCTATGTTGTATGTCATAGATTATCTCATTTAATCATCAAAATACTCTATTGTTATTATAATATTAGATCATATTATTACTATCATTCCAACTTTTAGATTAGGAAGCTGAGGCCCCAGGCATTTATGTAGCTATAATAATGTGCACAAAGACAAAAAATATATTTTCCTTTCCTATCAATTAAACCCAGCACATGGCACGTTCTTTAGTACCTGGAAGGCACTTAGAAGAGATTAAATAGGTGGGTAAGAGAACAAACTTTCCCACATGATTAAGTTGCACATTTGATTCAATTACCTGTTTTTGATTTCACAGTGCTCATTTTAACAGAAAGCAAGCAAGCAAATTTCTTGATGGTTTTGAAAACAGCTCTATTTAGAGAGAAACCTGATGAAAAAAAATTAATATACTCTTTCTTCAGAAGGGAAGCTCTTTCCACAAAGGATTTGAGGTAGAACCCTGAGGTTCAGGCACCTGTATACCTGTCTACATACTTAGAAGTTAGAGAAATATATTCATATAATTCCTTTTTGGCTCTTCTTTCATTCAGTCATTCAACTATTCATTAGCTATTTATTGAGGGCTTCCTATGTGCCAGACACTCTTGCTGGCTTCAGGGGTCTCCAAACTTTTCAGCCCGCGGGCCGCATTAACTATCAAACAGCAGTTTGGGGGCTGACTACACACTCGAGGTCCAAATAAAAAATAATAGGCTGATCTTGGCAGGATACACATAAATTTCCATAATTTTTTTCTGTAGATAAAAAGGTCTCCACGGGCCGGATGAGAGGGCCTCGCGGGCTGCATCTGGCCCGCAGGCCGTAGTTTGGAGACCGAACCTGGGGACTTCCACACAGAAAGCTTGCCCCAGAGAGAGCCAAACTGGGGCCACACCCCAGTTCAGCATATGGGTCCACACAGGCCGGGGGCCAGGACCGGGACCAGGACCAGGACTCGATCCTTGGACCCCACGGCTACAAAGTGAGTGCTTAACCTACTTAGCCATACCGTCTTCCCCTATTATCAGTGTTGTTGACCTTGCGAAATGAATTAAACCTATTGGCATAAGTTTCTTCGTCTGTCAAGTAAAAATTGCATTCTACTTTGCAAGACTGTTATGAGAAATATTGATAATCTATGCAAGTGGCCTACTCACTGAACAGTAGTTATTATAAGTGCTCAAAAATGACAGCTATGAGAAGTTATGATTATATCAAGTAACTAGAATTCTTATATCCTACCAGTGGGAATAGTTTAATACAATTCCTAGAAAACTGTTTAGCAGCCTCTTCTAAAGATGAATATATGCATTTGCCATGACACAGAAATTGTATCATACACATGTTCACCAAAAGACATATTCTAGAATGATATTATCAGCACTATTCATAATAGTCCAATTCTACGAAATTCCTTCAGTAGTTGAATAGCTATTCACACAATGGAATGCAAATCACCAACTAAATGAATGATTAACAGCGTACAATGATATCAATGAATCTCAGAAATGCATTGTTGAGTGAAAAAAGCCAGAGTTCAATGAGTTATGCTCTACACTGTCATTAAGGTGAGGTACAAACATAGGTTAAATTATGTGTTTAGAAATTAAAGAAGTGATTGCTTTTAATGATGTAGGGGTATGGTGATTACAAGGGTACATGAAGAGGTCTTTTGGGGCTCTAGTTCTAAAAACATCTTTATGTTCATGGAAATTTAGTTGCTCACCAGTGTACTTTCATGCATGGATGTTTTACTTTACTAAAAATTTAAAATAATATTGTATGTATATATCAGTTTTTCTTTTAATATGAAGAATATAAAACTCTCACACATGGTGTAAAGTTTTCAAAAATCTTAAATTTGAATTTAACTCTAACTAAAATACTCTAGGGTAAAAATCTGGCTCTAGGAGACACCCATCTCTCATCTACTTGAAGTCTCCTTCAGTTAATTTTTCCAAGCAAATTTATAACAAGTGCTTTTTAAATTCAAAAGCTATAAAACAAGGGTGCCATTGCTGGCGTGGACATGAATATCAAATAACCTTAATACAATTGAGCTACTTAAAAAGTACAAGCATGAGTTGCAAATACATCTGGTCTAGGCATATGTAGATACATACCTCCATCCTTTTTATCTTAAGATATTGTCAATCTTCTTGCCAAGGCAGACATATAAGTAAATAATTGTTGCATATTATAATACAAACAGAGATATACAAGAAGAATAGAGAGCATGATAAATGGCTAATTTTCTAAGGAAGGACAGGAAAGACTTTGAGGAAGAGGTGATTCAGTTAGAGAGCTGCAGAATGCAAGGACATTTTCCTTTCAAAATGTTTTCCTTTTCATCATTCAAAGGCAAATATAGTCTTCCCCAGGTTACTCTTTTTAGAAAAAATTAATTCATTTTTTTTTATTGTTTTTGACAGAGAGATAAAGAGCGTGATACAGAGACAGAGAGAGAACTAAACTTGGGGAACTCCCCAGTTCAGTACATGGGTCCACAAGGGTTGGGGCCGGGATTTGATCCTTGGTCCCAGCGTTGCAAAGTGAGCGCTTAACCCACTGAACCATCCCGGCTCCCTCTACTTAATTGTTTTTTATTGCAGTCTTATATAATAATATCTTATAAAACAATTACCCTGTAATAACTAGATTTTAACAAACAAAAATGACTTAAATTTGGACACCAATACATTGTACTAGTGATATAACATTTAGTTTTCTTAATTCATTCTTCAGTTTTAAAACAATCAAAACCAAAAATCATTTCCACTTTAAGGACTTTTTAAAATGAAATGTATTGGGGTGACATTTGTTAGTAAATATTACATAGGTTCCAGGTGTACCATCCTACAGTACTTCGTCTATAGGTTACGTGTTCACCAACCAGAGTCAATTTTCTTTTCATCACCATATATTTAGCTCCCCCTCCCTCATCTCTCTGTTCTTCCCCCCTTACCTTAGGTAACCACGAAACTATTGACAGTGTACATTAGGTTTTGTTTCTTCGTTGCTTTCAGTTTTATATTCCTCATATGAGTGAAATCATATGGTTCTTAGCTTTTCCTGTCGGGCTTATTTCGCTTAGCATGATGTCAAATTCCATTTATGTTGTTGCCAATGGCAGTGCTTCATCTTTTCTTAGAGCTGAGTAATATTCCATGGTATATATGTACCACAGCTTTTTTATCCAGTCATCTATCAAAGGGTATTTTGGTTGTTTTCAAGACTTGGCCACCATGAATAGCACTGCAAGGAACATCGGGGTACATGTGTTTTTACGGACTAAGGTTTTCAAGTTTTTTTAAATAGATACCTAGAGTGGGGATTGCTAGGTCACAGGGTAGGTTCATTCCCAGTTTTCTGAGGCATCTCCATACTGCCTTCCATAGTGGTTGTATCCATTTGCATTTCTACCAGCAGTGTAGAGGTTCCCTTTTCTCCATCAACTTTAAGGATCTTAAAATTCAGTAAGCTATATCATCAACGAACAAGAATACTGTCAATGTTGCAGTATTAGCAAATAAAAATACAAGACACCCAGCTGAATTTGAATTTCTGACAAATAACATATTTTTCACTATATGCACATCCCAAATATAAGAGATGTATTTATACTAAAAAAAAAAAAGTGTTTATCTAAATTTAAATTTAACTAGGAACTCTGTATGTCAGCTTCTGTATACTTACTGAACAAAAACATTTCACATCACCTTTTACATTTCATATGATGTTTTAAAATTTTCACACAAATAAAAACAGAATGACAGAATTGAATCAAATCAAGTTCTAATGCTTCATCTTCAAATTATTGTTTATTCCAAATTTCCTATTTAAATACAGAGATATGTAGGGTCATTGTGATAGAGAAATATGCTATATCCATGTTGTGCTTAAAGGACTAGGCAATTACAATCTTATTCTCAAAAAAAAAAATGAGTCTGGCTGAGCTTTTGTGTGTCAAGGGGCCCCTTGTATAACTGAGAGGTATTTGAAGTAACTTTTATGTAGAATTCAATTTAATAAATGTATCTTAATATGTAGCTTATGTATATACTACTATAGCTCAACCTCAACTGTAAACATGATGATTGTTCTGAACTTAGATAAGTAACATTCTGGACTACCTTATGCTTTTCCAGTGTTTTGTTTTTGTTTTTTTCTCTGAACACTGACATTAATTACCAACACATATAAATAATCATAATCAGAGGAAATTTTATAAGGTTTTATTGTTGTTTTTAAATATTCTACAGAAAACTACCCCTTTAGTCTTTGTACCCAGGGAAAATATTCCCACTTGACTTTCCTACCAACTGGCCTATGGAATATCACTGGTAAAAGCTATATATTTATCTCACTTTTTTAGTGTATTTCTGGAAAAATAAATCTATTAAATAGAATCTTCAGCTTCAGTGATGTTCTTTGATGCTTTCCTGTTTTAGAACAAGAAATGGTGAATTTGGAACTCTTTAGTTGGTTCACTGCAGTACAAATGACCATTTGAAAACAATATGGAAAACATGGTAATATCTTGTTAGGAAATCCAACTTGTAATTTGTATTGTTTAATTCTGTCGCTAACCCAGCCTTTCCTTCTTCAATTAAGATCTTAGTCCTCTTTTAATGTTAGTCTCATAGTGTCCTCATTATGAAATTTCAGGTTTTTTAAATCACATCTGGAGCTAAAAAAAATGATGAAAATTCTTTCCTGGAGGTCATGGTTTCTAGAATTTTATAAAAATGTAGCTCTGAAAGCATTTTAAGTATTAGAGACCTGCTCGTGTGGAAATACATAAAGATTACCCAAATTAGAATAAGCACATGCTGAATCAGAGCTTGCTACATCAAGAAAGTTAGCCTCTGTCACTTACGTTTGATGGAGACTCAGAGGTAGTCAGGGGACTATAACAGTTTTATATTGAGAAAAAAAAAAAAAGGCTTTAAGTATGTCCTGATTGGAAGTTGTTGCCATGGAAAAGCTGGAGGTGGCCTAACTAGAAGCAAGGCATCCTATGTGATTGCTTAGAGGAGCATAGTTGACCTTTTCCAAGTAGTCCTAAGTTGGAAGAGGAGGCAAAAATATAAAGCTAGGAGTTGATTAAATCCTGACAGTTTGTAGTCAATTGCCAAACAGGTTGTCATTTGGCTTCCTTACTAGTTGCTGCAGATTGTGAGTCACTGTTCTATTTTTATACTTGATCTAGTCATTGTCCATTTGTACATCAATCTCTCATTTGTCTCTGTCTTTCTCTACAGATAAAGAAACTGAGACTCTCAAAAGAAATACTGTTTAAAATTTACACAGATCTGGGGATGCCGGGATGGCTCAGCAGGTTGAGTGCTCATCTTACAGCTCCAGCGTCAAGGTCAAATCCTGGCCCTGGCCTGTGTGGACCCATATGCTAAACTGAGCTGTGCCCCCAGCTTGTTTCTCACTGGGGTGTGCTTCCCATGTGAGGGGCCCCTGGCCAGGTCCTGCCCCAAGCAGCCCTGTGCCCACCTGTGGAATGAAACTATGTAGAAAACTAATGACATGCAACTATGGAGACTGCTCTGGGCCCTCCCTCTTCTCTGTCTCTGTCTCTCTGTCAAAAATAATAAATATAAATCTTTACGATTTACATAGATCCTTTGTTCTCTGTGTATTTGTTTAATTTATTTGTTAATTTTTAAAAATCAAATTCTATAAGCAAAGCACATGTCTAGGATGAGCAAAAGAAATAAAAGCTCTACCATCAGGAAATTCACATTCTTTTCACACATTATATAACACAAGGCAGTTCTGTTTTTCAACTACACTGTGCCAGTATATCTCATATACATTTGTTAGTTTATTTTTTGTTAGAAAAAGAGAATATGCTATGCTAATTCCATTTTGTTGACAGAAACTTAATTGTACAATATTAAAAGCAGCTGCATGTCTATTCTATTAGAACCTCATATTTGCCATTATTCTTCCTCAGAAGTGAATTAAACATTAAATCAGCTGCTGAGAAAATGTGCTTACGTAGGCACTTCTATTATTTACCTGTGTTGTTTTTTAAGTGTATCAAATGAAAACACTCAGGGAAATGAATTGGTTGCCTTGCCAGATCTTCTGGCATATAACACTCAAAAGATGCAGATATCTGGGCTGTCAACTAAATGGGATAAACATGTCTCTACATCGATTTTTCATCCTGGAGAATGTTATGTGCATATTTTTGATGAAACCACATTGTCTTTATGGAATGCAGGTGGATGTGGAGTCAAATATATTTTTTGTGGAGAAACTACCTTTTAATAGTACAAATTCTAATAAAAACCACCTCATAGGTTAATTGAAGGGCTAAGAATGCTTTAGAAATAGCAGAAAAAATGAGGAAAAGGTTAATATCAAAGGGGGCTGTGCTTATCTGTTTAATGGAATAGAGCAGTGGTTATTAAACACAAATATGAGTCAGAATTATCTTCTGATTCTGTAGGTGCAGAGTGAGGTAAAAATATTTGCATGTCTAATCTGTCCACAGGTGGCACTGATGATGTTGGTCTTGGACATCTCACTCTGAGAACCATTAGAATAGAGAACTCCCTGTATAATATATTCCCCTATGTTTTGAAAGTTCTACTATTCAAAATTGGTACATAGCTGAACCAGTTCAGGAGTGGACCAAGAAACATACAGATCCTAAGAATAAGATAAATTTGTTTTTTGGCTTGATGTTGTGAAAGGAACAGAAATTTGAACTATGATAATTACATTTTTCAAAATTAATATTTAGAATAAATGGGCTTTTGAAGAGAAAACCAAAACTGTTTTCTTACTTGTAAGAGAGTAACATCATACTTAGATGAAATTACCATACATAAGGCTATTGAGATCTTAAATTTTATATTAATTTCCATAAAACCGGTGGGTTCATTTTATAGCTTGAGTGAGTATATCCAAATTCTTGATATTTATACAAATAAAATATTCTATATTAAACATATTTCAACAAATTTAATTTCTAAAATAAATGTCTTTTACAAATTTTGTGTGTAAAAGGTTAAAATCAAGCATGTGAATAGTAATCTCAATAAACTATTGCATTTCTCAAAGAGTGTTATCCTATTACTTAAAAAACCCTGAAAGAAATGTGAACATGATTACAAGATGGAGATATGAATTTTAACTGAAATAAAACCTTTGCTCAATCTAATTAATAGTCTTCATTGCTTGAGCGCCTGAGGTAATCGGAATGTAAATATTACCCAATTGTTTCATGTAAATTTTAGTAGTATACATTTCCAAGTCCTATGGGCTCCCGGCCTTTTGGTTAACTATAAATTTCCAAGTCCTTATATCTACAATATTATTCATTTCAATACCAATGAGAATTGTGGTTTCTATTTTCTTATAAATACACCTGACATTGAATCCAATAACTTGTAGACTTTTCTTATTTATTTATAATTAAGTATATAGTGAATATAAATGACCAGAATAAATTTAATTTCTTCTCTTAGGCTATTTCACTTTATTGGTTCTATTTATCAAGTTCTATTCATTAAGGAGGATATCTGAAACTCCAACTTTCCACAACCTGAGAATCACCTATTTGTGTGAAATCCAATGGATTATATAGTCCTGTGGAAAATCTTAATGCACTGGGAAAAAATATTCCACAACTCTGGTGATAAACCCAGTTATGCACCTTTAGCGTTGTAAATTGAGTAAAAAGTGACTGTAGGTACTTGCTGTATAGGATTCTGAGAAATTTCATCTTATGCATGATCTGTATCACCTTTATACACTTACCTACAGTGCCACAAACATATGGAAAGCTTTAATTTTGCATGAACAAAAGCAGAATAACAACATTCCTAAATGGATACTCATTAGACCAATGCAGGCATCCAGTCAAAGTTAGCATTCTCTAGCCCTGTGCTCAAATGTCGCCTAGAGCTTCCTCCAAGGAACAAGCCTCCTGTTTAGATTTGAAGCATCTTCATGTCTCCATCAGAGGTTCTGAGCCTCTTTGGGTGCTTTCTGTGATGTCTCTCCCAACACAATAATGTCTTTTATTAATGAAATCTCTCACCATATGTTGGCAACTTTAATTTGCACACTAGCAAATAACTGTAAATTTTAAATGGTTTGGTTCTGAATCCAACTAAGCACATTCATTTCCCCAAACAAGAACTTCTTAGTCTTGTTTACCTAGCTTTCTGGTTGAAGGTGGGAGTTGGTGAGAAATGGGGGTGGGTTGTAAGGAAAGCAAATATAAAATGCTTTTTCTAATTATTATATAACAGTGCAAAATAAACACATAAGAATAAACCAATAGATCATTTTCCTCTGTGTGTGTGCATGTGTGTGTATGCGTACATGTATGCTAATGAAAGTGGGAAAGGAAAAGAATGAAAAAAGAAAGGAAGAAAGAATATATAGGTGCATAGGCAAGTCATTTTTTTTTAAGATTTATTTTATTGCTTGAGAGAATGAGAGAGAGGGGGAGAGACAGACAGACAGACAGACAGACAGATGAGGTTGCGTTTGCACGGGCCAGGGCTGGGATTCAATCCCTGGACCTCGTGGTTGTAAGGCAAGCACTCAACATGTTGAGCTTTCCTGGCATCCCAGCAAATTATTCTATTCAGAGTCTCCTACCTCCCACTCTTGAAATAAGAGCAGTTTCTTATATCAAATAACATTTTTATAGAAGAGCTTCCTTTTGAAGGGATCTGAGAGAGATGTTCACTAATTGGGCAGTATTCCCACAAATATTCATAGTGGGGTGCCTTTATTTCTCACTTGAATTCGTTTCTATCCTTTTTAACAAACAGTAACAAGGCTTAAGAAGCAGTACTCCCCAGGATTCTGTGTTGGAAGACAAGTGTTTCCTCCACCTGAATAGCATATCATGTAGTTCAGTAACAACGGACTCTTTACAATATTATTTTGGAAATGGCTGAAAAAAATAAAAGGAAAATATGCTCATCCTGCTATTTGGTATTTTTAAATAGCCATTATGTCTTTTTATTTTTATCCTTAAGGTACACAATGCTAGTATATGCTCTTGATCAGTGAAAATAGGAGCATTAACTCAAACAGATAACACATTTTATCTCCTCTTTAGCCAGAAATCTCAATGTGACTAATAGAAATTTCACAAATAAATGTCTAGAACTAAAGTGTTCTTTGTGTATAAACCTGTTATCCAGAAACTTAACATTGAACTCTCTTTATAATCCTACATTTTGAGAATTTCTGCTTTTTCTAAAGTTATAACCAATTACACTTAGCAAAGTGCTTTGTGGATTTTATAGAACAACATAGTATTTTGCAAATCAAAAATTAAATAAGCAACCCTGTATTCAGCTGAACTGAGCAAATTGTATTACAAACCTATTCTCTTACTTCATGGTATCTAGCTAGAATGGCCATTATTGATTACTTTAAATTTGTTTTATGTTTGTCTTCTCTTATAGATTGTAAATTCATAAGGGCACAACCTACGTCGGTCTTATTCATTATGATGTCACCATAGCCCAAAAGATAGCTAATATTTTTAACTATTAAATGAACAAACATGGGCTGACTCACTAATGGATGAAAGAATGAATAAAATAATAAAAAGAAGAGTACCAGGGAAAAGATCTGAAAAGGTAATTAGAGAGCAGATTATTATAAGTCTAATATATCTTGCTTTATCCTTCTTTCAATATTTTTAGATCACTAAAAAATAGCAAAAAGAGGTTAGCATCTTTTGTTACCTTCAGTGGTAAGATGAAAATAAGAAATGGATGGAGAAAAAACAAACAAAGGCTTAGCGGTTGTCAGAGGGGAAGGGTGGATGGTAGAAGAGGGTAAAGGAGGGTCACATACATGATGATGGAAGAAGAACTGACTCTGGGTGATGGACACACAATGAAATATACAGATGATATATTATAAAATTTTTCGAGTAAAACCTATATAATTTTACTAATCAATGTCACCCCAAGAAATAAATTAATCAATAATAATAAACAAACAAACAAAAATCAAAATCACATAGTCCAAAATACTGACTTTTCATTTCCAGACATATCTTTATAAAATTGATCTCATCCTACACTATTTTGGCAATTCAGACACATCCCATTTTTTCATGCTCTCCTCAATCTTCTTTTCCCAATGTGGTTAATCCACTCAACTTGTGGCCTATGACAGATTTTTTAGCACTCATCATGTGACTCAATTTCTTGTCCAAAAACATGCACTTCTTTGCAAGTAGTCTTGGGCATATTCTTTTATCTTCTCATGAAGTCATGCTTCATTTATCCAACTCAGTTATAAATCGGTTCCTATTTTGGAGCTTTCTAAGATTTCCTTCAATCAACAGCCTACCCTTCTTCAAGCGGGTCTGAACAAGTAGCAAAATACAACAGAAAGTAAATATACAGGCCAATATATAGTGGCAATTGCTCAGAGAGTCCAATTTGACAGGTATACCTTTAGGTTTGTTAACTAAATGAACTTCTCAATCTTAATCTATAGAATTTGCCAAACTTATCAAGTGAGAAGGGTGTTTGTTGTTAAAAACTATGGAATAGAGAAGCAGAGAAAAAGATTTCTTCCTATTAATGGAAATATTCCCAACAGAATGGAGATGCTGGAATTAAGATCAACTTATCCAGTCTTTCCAAATTCATAATATGAATATATTATTTCATATTTTCTTAAGGGGACATGACCAAAGGATGAAAAAAATCTAAGAGTACATTCACAGAAATTCCTTATTGAAACCAGAAGTACATAAAAGTGCTTTGTTTAATAGCTTCTAAGTCTATGTTCACATACAGACTTGGCTACACTTTCTCTATAATTGGTCTCATTCAAAGAATACTTTTTAAATGATATTTATTTAAATATGAATGTCATATTTACAAGTTAGCTTTAACCTCCCCCTTTTGTTTCAGTCTTGTATATCTTTTACTCAGAATTTCAACTGTGATGTCAAATGGGTAACTTAATTGAAAACAATTCTTAATTTATGTTCCCTGTTCCAAGTTTTTTCTCCCAATGCTCTTTTTCAGTTCTTAAAGAGTAGCTCCATCACCTGCCCTCTTGAGCAAATTCCAATTCCAAGGACATACATGTAAATGCTCCTGGTCTTTCAACCTTATCTTTCACCCATCATTGAGTTCTATGCTAACACTATCTAAATTATATTAAAATTGTATGTTTCTTTTCATTTGTACTTCCACTAGACATTGTTCTCCAAAACTAAGTCTCTGTATTAGCACCATATCTGTTCTATTTATATCACAATCTGTAATCAGAGTCTGAATTGCCCTATACATTTATTGCTTTATTAATTTTGATCACCTAGACTAGAATATCAGTTTCTATTAAAATAACAATTATACTGATTGTATGGATATATTTGATAACTAGGAAAAATAAATAACTTTTTCAAGTTTGAAGATTCAGACCTGTAGGGTCACTGTGTAACCAAGACCTGCTTTTTCTATAAATGTTATTTAAGTATTTAATTTGACTTAAAAATTGAAGTATTGTTCATTCACTGGTTGTGGATACATTATGAAATAATGTATGTTTTCATACATTATGAAATATAGTATATTTAATTCTACAAAAACTAAGTCTACAAATATTTCCATAAATATTTCTTAGCAAGCATTTTCAATTCTATGTACTAAAAATTGATGATATGAAATAATCAAATAATTTAATGAGTTTAACCAACTGTGATGGTTAATTTTGTGTGTCAACTTGACTGGCTCCCAGGGTGCCTCGGTATTTGATCAGTCATTATGCTGGGTATCCCGGTGAGCGTATTTTTCTATGAGAGTGCCGTTTGAAATAGTGGACTGAGTACAGCAGTCCTCCTTCCTAATGTAGGTGGGCCTCCTTCAATAAACTGAAGACCTGAATAGAACAAATAGGCCCAGAAAGAGGGAGCTCTTCCTACCTGACTATAGGAGCTGGAAAATTGGTCTTTTGTGGCTTTTGAACCCAGACTATCAACTCTTCTTGGTTTTTTAACCTGTGGGCTTCCTTGGAACTTAGCTTTCCTGGTGCTCAAGGACTCGAATGAGAACTTTACCCAACATCTCTCCTGAACTTCCATCTTGCCAACTGTAGGTCTTGGGACTTCTCAGGTTCCATAATAACAGCTAAATCCTTATAATAAATTCCTCTATAGATAGAGATAAACATATATCCTATTAGTTCTGATTCTCTGGAGAATGGTAATATGCCAAATGTTTCAAATAATTTAATGCATTAATTAGGAATTATGAAATACAATCAATTAATTCTTTAGTGTGCAGTATGTGGGAGTATGGAGACTTAATTTTAGCTTCTATTTTTAACTTTGTTAACTGAGTCAGAATTCTCTGAGGCTGAATTTCTTCAACTCTGAAGTGTACTTTGAAACTATTTGCTTATTCCACAAAATCATTAGGTTAAAAAGTTAAGATACGTTAGATTTTGTGAAGCATCAATATTAAATAGTCAAACATGTTAAAAAGATAAATGTTTTTAATTTTTGAGAAATCACAAATTCATTTGTATTTCTTTTCTGATGATTATTTTACTCTAAGGCAGGAATTCTGAACCCCGTGCCCGCAGGCGCCATGGCGCCCGAGGCCCGATTTGTGTGCGCCCAGCATTATTTGACTGCATCAGAAGTTTTTCATAAACACTAAGTAAAACTATAATTTATTTTTATACATTTGTTAGAATTTTAAAATATGGTTTGAGTATCTACACAGGTTTATTATATTCGATGGTACGTTTGTGATATCGTATGTATAAGTTTTTCCCTAGCTTTTGCCTTTGTACATGTCGCGTCTTGTTTAGCTGCTGCACTCTTTAAACTCTCCTCCACCCACCGGGAGACGCCAAGTTGCCATTTTGATTGCGGTTGCTGGACTGATCGGGTCGTGACGGTTAGCTAGGATCACAGTGTTTTGATATATTCGATTTTAAATGAACTAAAAGCGAGGTAGGTAATCTATTATTATGGTGGCAATTTGATATGATATTGTAGTTCTATAACTATTTTTATTTTTATTTTTTTAGTCCTAAA
>PVKE010007908.1:0-49257 GCA_004027555.1 Craseonycteris thonglongyai
GAGCCTGCCTTTGAGGACAGACCGGGTGGGGGTGGGGTGGGGTCTTGTTGCTATGCATATCTTTAAGGCAGTGCTTTGGAAAAACTTCCGATGTTGAACCACTGACACCTTTCTAGTCTCACCGCACCCCTTTTGCCCCACATCTGTGCAAGCTGCTAAGAAAGCGCGGGAACCCCTTCCTTTGTGCTGGGAGGGAAGACCAACCCATGCAAACCTCTGCTCCTGTGCAAGAGCCCTAACGCAGCCCCACTCCCCAACCCCAATAAAAACCGAAGCCACCCACTCCTTCCTGCACTCATGAGGGGCCACTTTGGGTGCCTCCTCAGAAAGCAATGTTGATTAATGTTTATTACTGTATAAGGTTTTGTAATTAACCTTATTAATTAGCACTGACACATTTAAGTAAATACCGTATACTGTTGTAATTTTTGTCTTAAATGAGTAAAGTATGAATACTGTTTACACATTTAAAACATTCTTGTACCCGCATACAGGAAAATTCCTAGGGGCAAATCCTACTTCGCGGTTTTTCAGCTTTCGCGGAAGGCTCTGGTCCCCATTAACCGCGAAAAACGAGGGATATCTGTACATACATATACTATGCCTGCTGTTATGATCTATTGTTCTTGAAGTGTGGTTGGACTGGTGAGATTTTTTTCTTGCCACTTCTCATCCATTTTCTGTCCTATTCTCTGCCTGGCTTTCTGCCTTGGGTGGCTAATGTGTATTGACTACATCATTGGCTGCCTTGCCTTCTGGCTTCCAGGTGGGTCTGACCCACAGGAGTCACCAGCCAAGATCAGAGGGTAAAGAGAGACACTGGTGTCTACTTCCCTTGCCTTCTCACTCAGGGTCTGGCAGCGGCTGCATCTCTGCCTCTCACGCAGCCCCTCTTTTACACCTCCAGCTCTCAGACTCCTAAGCCGGTTCCCAGTGGAGGGTGCCTTCTGTTTACTGATGCCTGATTGGCATCATAGTCACCTGACCACAACTGACAAAATATGTGGATGAAAGAAATGCTGCTTGGTGCTTCCATTTCTTGCTCTAGTGTCTTCCACTGAGCAATCCCTCTACTAACACTTGTAATGTTTCTGTAGTAAGGGTTGAGAAGGGCAAAGCTAGAAATTTCAATTATAAGCCCACTGATTTTTGCCCAAGCTTCAGTGGAACAACAGACACTTCCTCCAGTGACTGTTTTGAACTGACAATTACACAGGGGCAATGGTCTTAAAGCTGCCCTTCTCCTTACTCATACAACTGACCCCATCTAAAGAAAACTATGTGACTGTGAAACACTTCCACTTAATTCAATAAATCTGCTTCAAGTATTGTCGGGGGTTCACTGGCATTTTAAAAAATAAATAAATAAAGACAATATCTAGAGAGGCTTGTATGGCCATGTGTGTTATCTTCATATGTAAGCTTTTACTTGTGTTCTTTTGTTTAAAAATACTTTGGGTTCCCACGGGATTATTATTGATGCAGACATTTTCAAAAAGATCCTTTAATTCTTGGCAATAAAATAGCTCACCTGGTCTCCGCTCATTTTTCAAAATGACTTGAGTTTCCTCATTACTTGCACCTTCCTATCCTTCCCTATTTAGTTGCTGAACTCGCATAGTAGTTCCCACAGGTGTGAGGATGATGTTATCTGTCACTTCTAAGTAACACTTCTAAGAACCTTCTCTAAAAAGGCAGATTCTTCTGGGAATTAAAGGCAATGAATGCCAAAAATTGTTTTCCAGATGTTTTGGGTTTAATGAAACACAGGGTGTGCTCAACCAGGTAACACCAATATTCATTTTTAAGCTTTCCTTATGGTACTATATATTTGCCTAAAGCACTGCTGTGTGTTTCTTTGTGTTTCTGTTTGCCTACATTTCTGTTCAATGTTTCTAAACCCATTTTAAAAATAGCCACCAACAAAAAACAATTAAGAAAAATATTCTTCAGCAGTTACATTCAGGTAGGAGCAAAGAATTTGAGGCTCGGAAGTCATGAGGCTTATGGAATTTCAAATATGGCCCCATCCCATAATGATTGAGAATTCCTTTGTACAAATATTTTTCTCATTGTATTGAAATAACCATATGGAAAAAAAAATGGGTGAACTGTTTTTTGTTTTCCTTATTTAAATCAATTGAATTTTTTTTTAATGGGCAGAGGACTATGGACCCTTATATAGGCCACGTGCTGGTCTGGGAGACCTTTGCCCTGGTGTGGGCATTGGAGGTGAGTGCCTCACATACCTCAAAAATGTTCCTACAGAGGCTTCCACGACATAGGACACTACAGAGGAAGGAAACTTGGTGGGAAAGAAAGGGACTCATTTGACAGTGACTCTAAAAAGAGACAACAAATAAGTTCGAGATATAAGTAATACCTACAATACCAATTGTTTCAGAGCCACAAACATCGGTAAATAACTTCTCAGTTCTGGACCCCTGAAAACCTGATTTTTGAAGATTGGCTTTTAGTTATCAGGTACTCTCCAGGTTTCTGTAGCAACCAGAGTGGCCATTGTCCCCCACCTGCCTCACAGGATCAGCGAATAATAGAGTGCAAGGCCATGTTTACTTAGCTTGCCCTCTAACTAGAGTTGGTAATTAGCACCGCCATTAGTGTAACAAGAGGGAAGGAGGATGTAGGAACATCTGAGAAGCCAGTAGCTCTCCCACTAAAGCAAGCCTGTCAAAGCTAGATCCACATAAAGAGAATATTTCCCAGCACCATTAGAATGGCCAAACAGGAATACAGCCTAAAGAAGTTGGTTTTTATCCTCTGCATTGTATGTTTAGGAGAGGAGTGTGATCAACGTGAATTTGAGTTTACTTTACCATGCAGCCCTTCTACACTGCCCTGGCTAGAAGTATGTTAACTATAGTCATGAAGACCACTGAAGTCCATATTATTGCCTTTCAAGCACATTATATTATAAGTTAATTAAGAAGTTATTGAGGGGGAAGCCGGGATGGCTCAATGGATTAAGTGCTCACTTTGCAGTGCCGGGGACAGAGGATCGAATCCTGGCCCCGGCCCGTGTGGACCCAGATGCTGAACTGGGGGAACACCCCAGTTCAGTTCTCTCTCTGTCTCTGTATCTATCTATCTCTCTCTCTCTCTCTCTCTCTCTTTCTCTCTCTCTGTCAAAAATAAAAATATTTGTAAATATATATATATATATGTATATATATGTATATATATATTCTCACTGTAAATCTATTAAAAAAAAGAAGTTATTGAGCCTATAAAACTGTATCTACTGAGCACTCTACTAGGTATCTGGGTGGAGGAATTCAGATAAATAAAGAAAGATGGCTCTTGACGTCAGGGTTGCCATCTGGCTGAAAAAAGCAACCATAATTAGATAAGATGATTGGGAGGAATAAATAAATTCATGCCCCCAAATACAAAAGAATGCAGTAGAGGTCTACTCATCTGGAGCTAGTGCAGACAACTTTGTTAGTAACAAGTATGAGATTGAGATCATCGAAGTGCCTCTGGCCATCGAATTATTGGACAATGTAACAAGTATCTCTCAGGCAAAACCCAGCCCTCCACCAGGCCTTTCCAAAGAGCTGAAGTTTTACTTCTCTTCTTCATGCTGGCTGGGATACTTAGATTAAGTAGATGGTATTTTGAGGTTTAAAGCAGACATTATCTTTTTTTTTTTTTTTAATTAATTCTACTTTACTCAGAACAAAGTGTCTTTAAGACCTGAGGCAAGTTCTTCAAAAACTAAAGGAATAGTTGTCAAAGTGTGTTTTAAGAGTCTCCCGCATCAAAATGAACGAGGTCTGTGTTAACATTCAGCTTTCTGGGCTGTACCACCCCCAACACCTACTAAACTCTCTTGTGGAATAGGTTATGAATCTTAATTTTTATAAGTATCTCGGATTAGTTTTATGTCTCCACAACCAACAACTTGAGGAACATTGGTTAAGTGCCTGTGCTGATATTTTGGGCATCTTCCTAACCCTATTCTTACCAATGAGATCTGTATTAAGAATCACCCCTTCCAATTGTGTTGTTTTCTTTTTTTATTCTTTTGACAGAGAGAGAGAGAGAGAGAGAGAGAGAGAGAGAGAGAGAGAGAGAGATACAGAGACAGAGAGAGAACTGAACTGGGAAAGTTCCCAGTTCAGCATATGGGGCTGGGATTCGATCCTCAGTCCCCAGGGCTGCAAAGTGAGTGCTTAACCCACTGAGCCATCCCGGCTTCCCCTGTGTTGTTTTCTATATTGCAGTAATTCTTAGCTGCTGGGCCCAAGGACTTCTACAGAATCCCTGAATGGTCTTCAAGACATGCATAAAGGCCTCCACGTGTATATACAAAATGGTGTGCAGGTGTATGTGATTTTCTGGAATAAGAATCCATAGGTATATCTTCAGATTATCAACAAGGCCCCAGGACAAAAAGTAGTTGACCCACTGCTTTACAGGTCTGATTATATGTAAACTCTAGGTCCCCACTGCTGAAATTAGTTTACCCTTTGAAGTCAACACACACATCTAAGCAATCTAAACAACTGAATTCTTAAGCTATGTAATAAAATGAATTGACATTTATTGAACATTCTGGATGATTATGACTCAATGAACACATATTCCTTCCTTGCAACAACCATTAGTTCTTTAGAGTACAAAGTAGTGTTATCTCTATCTAGGTTGCTAATAACAATAAAATAAGAATAATAATTGAGCACTTTCTATTTACTAAATACTATTCTAAGAATTTCACATCTAGTAGCTCAGTAAAATCTTACAACTCCATAAAGAGGATTCTACTATTATCCCCATTTTACAGATGAGAAAACTGAGACCTTTCATGAAATCCTCTACCCTCATTTCTGCATCTTTGACAATAACAACACTAAGAATTATAGCTTACTTTCATTGAACTCCTTATGTGCCAGGCACTGGTGTCAGCACTCATTTTATAAAAGAGGAACCTGAGGCACAAAGAAGTTAAGTTACCTTCCCCAAGTCATCCAGCTAGCAGTAGACAGAGCTAGGATTCAAACCTCGTCTGTCTATAGAGTCCACACCCAGCCCTGCTTTCTCCTACTACTCTAGCCTCTACCCCACTGAATAATCATGGCTTCACTTGCTGTGGGTGCCCACTTCTGGACTAATTGTCTTCTTTTCTTTCCTGCTTTAAAGCTCCATTTGCATCACAGGTTTTCTAGAGTGGCCCCCAAGTTTCCTTAAGCATCCGTATGGCTACCTTGTGCTGGCTCATGGGCCCTGGGTGACAATTTGCCAGGCCACCCTGGTTCTGTCCTGCTTCCCAGACCACACAAGGTCACACTAGTTGCTCAGGGATGTGGGAGCTCTCAGACGCCTTTTACAATCACAGACACAATAAGACCTGACAGCCATTGCTGGCTTGCAGGAGAACTGGGCAGTATCACATTTCAAATATTGCCTCTGCGTAGTATTCTGAGACCATTTAGGCCCCGTTAAAAAAACACAGTCACGACTCTCCTCGGGGCTGGTGCTGTTGACTTTGTTAGGTGAGATCACTTGAGGAATATGAAACGCAAGAGACAGAGTGGCAAAGAAGAAAAACAATAGTTGGCTATATAGGGTCAAACAAAAGTCAGGAAGCAGTGGAGGAACAGCCTGGCCACAGCATTTCACTCAACAAAAACCCAGGGTTTAAAAGCCTAAGTTAATCAATTTCTACTTGTTTCGCTTCCTTCCCTATTGTAAAATGTTTACTTGCACGGTGGCTTTTTAGTGTGTGTGTGTGTGTGTGTGTGTGTGTGTGTGTGTGTGTGTGCGCGCGCACACACACACACACACACACATGCACACCTGCCAGTAAAGGAGGCTAAACTATGACTTTCTTAAAAACCTGACAGTAGCCATGTTCACATGCTCAGCACACCCGACAAAGATTTTGTGTTCAGAGCACACAATGTTTGTATGACTAGCCATCTATTTATGTTGGGCTTTTAATGTTATGCAAGACTTGTTCCTTTCTTTGCTCACCACTGAGTAACTGTGCTGATTCAACACTTTATAGACGCATAAATTTTCCTTCAGAAGCTGTGCCGAGAATGTGTTCCTTGCTAGGCCAGTTTATTGAAATCAGATGATGCCCAAAGGATCCTTTCACATTTCAGGGAGACGCTGCCCCCTAGTGAAAAATCTCAGCTACACAGTCAACCTACAACTTTATTGTTGCAAATACCGCAGAGAATTCTTGACACAGAAAAGAGATGTCCTTCAATTGCCTAGGAAGTGACAGCATTGTGTAATTTAACCATCAATCAGATATTGCTTTTCTTTCAACTTCTCAGTTTATTTTTGGTATGTTGCAGTGTTCTGTAAAGTTTCTTTGATAATGCAAGATGTCTCTGATTTTTAAAAATACCAACAGAATAAATTCTTTCCTAAGCCAATAAAAAATCTCTTTATGAAACTAAGTGAAAGCTGCTGATGGCTGTGGTCTTTCCTTGTTGTTTTCACAGTGAGCTATATGTATATTTCCATTTCTAGATATTTCACTCGGCTATTTCATGGTTATTTTTTCTATCCAGGGTAACTACACAAAGTAAACAAATTCTGTTTTTAGAATATGATTGTATCAGCATTCTAAATACTTCAGTGTTCAATGCCTTTATTTTTAATTGATGTCTAGTATTTGTCCTTATGAAGGTCTATGAGATAGAAGTCTATGAAATGAAGGATTTTGCATTAGTGCCTTACATGGTAAGCCTTAAAATTAGCCATTTACTACCATTATTACAAAATTATCCATTTTATACATACAGGCTTTTCAATTGTTAAACTAAAATATAGTTAGTGTTTTGTCTACAGCTTATTTGTACATTGTTGTTCAGAAGTGAATAATTATTCATGACAGTTGAACTTAGTCTGTCCATTAAACTCTAGTATCTATAGATGTTTAAAACAGTGACAAATTTTTCCTTCTTGCTATTTTATTTATCCGTCCTCCTCCCCTCTCATTCATTTAACATCAGTGGAGGGGATAGTATGTTGTCCAAGTTAACCTTTTTGAATCTTATAAGATGCTGTCCAAGATTAAAATCAAAGGGCATTCTTCCTTATATTTGGGTGGTTCTACATGGATTTTAAGCTCTCTAGAATCTAAAGTTTTTTCATTTTTTCTACTTATGTACACTAATGGATACCTTCCATTTTTGTAGCTAGATGAGGACTAATTTGTGTGAAACTCACACTGTGAGATAGGCATGAGTATACTCTCTTAAGAGATAACGAGACTTGGCTCAGGGATGTTGGGTCAGTTTCCCAAGGACACACAGCTCATCAATAGCCATCAGAATTCAAGCCTGGCCTATTTGTGGCCAAGCTCTGTGTCTTTTTCATCAAGGTTGCTCCACATCCTGCCCTTGGCTACTTGTTTATTAAATCTTAGAGACATACCCAGTGCTATCCCTGTGTTAAGAGAGAAAATTACATTAAGAAAGAATAAAAAGCCAGGAAGTACATTCAAGCATCAGCATTTCTACATTAAGTCTATTCAGATGTTCTAAATTAAGAAAAGGATGAATGAGAGCTGTCCCCATGGATGGGAACAGAAATGGTAAAGCCTCTCTACAGTGATCGCCCAGAGTTTGGATCCTTTTCCCCAGCCACGAATAAGTTGTGAAGGTGAAATTTCTCTACTTATGCAAAGATGTCATAATGAAAGAGAAAGGAATTTCAGATAGACACTGCTCAGAGCAATGGTGTTGTGTGAAATAAAAAACAAACCAACCCTCATGGGATTACTGCATCATGGAAGCTCAAAAACAAGCTGCTCCAACAACAATATCCAATTCAAATCTAATCCACAAATAGATTTGAAATTTTATGGCAAAGGAAATATTGCTGATATTTTTTCCTTTGGTTATTAAACCAAATTAAAATAATTTTTTTTCTTTGCTTGGTTTTTTATTAATTTAATTCATTAATTTATATATTTTTTGTCCATTACCTACTACATGGTTAATATGAACAACAAAAAAGAGTTCTTGCTTCTAAAACTTTTTGAATCTTGCCAGAATGTTTAGTCTGCCTTTTTTAAAAGAAGGCAAGGTGATCTGTCATTATTTTTCTTTTATAAATATCTGAATTTGCTTATAAGAAGTAGTTGTGATCAGTTCATTGTTTGGTAAATATTCACCTGCTCTTTTTGAGAGAAATATAAGTACTTGACTTCCCTACTGTGGTTGAGTTTGGCCATGTGATTTTCTGGGGCCCACAGAAGGTGAGTGGAAAGAGGAGTATGCCAGATCCAAGCCTCGGACATAGATGTAACATGTGTCTCTGCTCACTCCTCTTGTTTTCCTACCTTTTGGTTCCAATAGACATATTAGGGAAGTCCTGTATCCAATTCTCAATTTTGAGCCAAATCCAACTAAATTTACCTGGATTAGCAAAGCTCCAGTAAACCATCAGACAAAGACAATAAATGCTTATTAGTGTATGCCACTTAGCTGTGGGGTGGTTCATTATGCGGCATGATTGTGGCATATCTGACCAATACAAAGCCTAATAATACAAAGTAAAATTTATTTCCTAGTGGACTCTACATTATATAAGTAATACATTTACCTCTCAAGTATCAGACAATGACGTAACTGATGAGCTTGGTTGTCTAGTGCACAAGTGAAGAATGGAAAGAATGCAGGGGCAAAAGACCTAAACAGACACTTCTTTCATGAAGACATACAAATGGCCAACAGATATATGAAAAAATGCTCGACTTCACTAGCAATTAGAGAGATGCAAATAAAAACCACAGTGAGATATCATCTCACACCTGTTACAATGTCTATAATCAACAAAACAAGGAGTAACAAGGGCTGGAGAGGCTGTGGAGAAAAAGGAACCCCCATACTCTGCTGGTGAAATGTAAGCTGGTGCAACCACTGTAGAAAGCAATATGGAGATTTCCTCAAAAAATTAAGAATGGAATTGCCATATGACCCAGCAATCCCTCTACTGGGTATTTACCCAAAAACCTAAAAACCTTAATCTGCAAAGGTACCCGAATGTTCATCACAGCACTGTTCACAGTGGCCAAGTCATGGAAACAACCAAAGTGTCCTTTGATAGATGATTGGATAAGGAAGTTGTGGTACATTTACACAATGGAATACTACTCAGTGATAAGAAAAGATGAAATACAGTCATTTCTGACAACATGGATGGAGCTTGAAACTGTCTTATTAAGTGAAATAAGTCAGACTGAAAAAAACAGGAAACATATGACCTCAATTATAGGTGGAATATATAACTGAAAATAACAAAGAAACAAAAACCTATGGACACACTCAATAGTTTGGTGGTTACCTGAGGGTAAGTGGGGAGGGAGAGGGTGGGGGGAGTTGGGAGTGGGCACCAGATATATGGTGATGGAAGGAGAGCTGATTCTGGGTGGTGAGCACATAATGCAATGTATAGATGATGTGATGTAGAGTTGTACACCTGGAAACTATATTGCCAACCAATGTCACCCCAATAAATTTAACAATTAAAAAAAAAGAAAGGGGAAGCCGGGATGGCTCAGTGGGTTAAGCGCTCACTTTGCAGCACCAGGGACCGAGGATCGAATCCCGGGCCCGGCCCATGCGGAACCATATGCTGAACTGGGAGCTCCCCCAGTTCAGTTCTCTCTCTGTCTCTGTATCTCTCTGTATCTCTCTCTCTCTCTCTCTCTCTCTCTCTCTCTCTCTCTGTCAAAATAAATAAATAAAAATATATTTAAAAAAAAAAAAAAAGAAAGAATGCAAAGATGGTGCATGACTTACCAAAAAGAGATATCCCATTGTCTGTGCACTAACACTTGGACACTTTATTCAAAGGAGAGACTCTATAAGTAGACAAGTAGACAAGTCTACTTACGATTATTCTCACAAGTTCTGTTGTTTAATTTCACAACCACTTTACAGTAGGCAAGAAGAAATTACTAGAAACAAAGTTGTTGGTAAAAAGACAAAAGGTAACTGAATCAGGGAAGGAGACAGAAATACCATAGAAAAGCAATGCAAGATCAAATTCATAGACATCTAGAGTAAATAAATAGAAAAATAATGTCACTAAATGTGTTATTTTCCCAATAGGTAGCAAATAAAATAGAAAATCAAATTTAAAAATTACTTCAAGAATTGCTTAATATATTAGTTCTTGAAATTTTTTCTTTTTCTATATATTTTTTATTATGGTCAATTTTGAAAAATTTGTAAAAACTATGGATTCTCTCTTCAGAAAATGCATGTGAGGAAAACCCCTACAAAATCTTTTATATAATTTTAGGCAGTTCAGAAACTCCCTAGATCTGATTCATGAACTCTGGTTTATAAATCACTATTTTAAAATTAAAAAATGGGGATGCCAAGGTAGCCCAACATAACCCATATGCTGAACTGTGGTGCAACTGGTAATTGCTGGGGTTACTGGGAGGGAGGCTCCCAGTTGGCTTCCCATCCCACACAGCCCCACATCCACCTGTGTGGAATGAAACTATGTCTCAACTATGATGTACAACAATGGAGACTGCTCTGGGCCCTCCCCGCTTCTCCCAAGGCCAAGTGTTTGAACATAGTCAGAGTGGGCTGGAAATGCTATGGAAGCATCACAATTAGAACAAAGAGAACACTGTGTGTCTAGGCTAACAGCTGTCAAAGTGTGGTCTACAGACTCCTGGGAGTAACTGAGACCCTTTCAGAGCATCTGGGAGATTTAAACTTCGTTTATAATAATACTAAGATATCATTTACCTTTTTCACTGTGTTGACATTTGTACTGACGATGCAAAAGCCATATTGAATTAAATTGATGGTGCCTTAGCACAAATCAAGGCAGTGGCACCAAATGGTACTAGTTGTTTTTATAATCTGTTAATTTTATTGGATCTAGTCCCTTGAGTATAAATATTTTCAATAATCCATGTGATGAAATGAAAAATGCATCAAGCCTTTCTGCTGCAGTTCAAAGTATAGTGGTTGTGTCAAGGAACAGCGCAGTACAAGCTGAAGTAGCCACCCTCCCCCCCGCCCCCTTTTTTAATGGAACTTGCTACCTTTTTTGTCAAACATCATTTTTATTCCCATGAAAGACTAAAAGACAAATTACAATTACTCAGGCTTGAATATTTCAGAGGCTTGAGTATTGTTTTGAAAATGAACCAAGTGAGCCTGGTACTTTTAAAAAATGACAGAATTTGGGATACTGAGATAGCTCAACAGGTTGAGCCCTTGCCTTGCTACCGCAAGGTCCAGGGATCAAATCCCAGCCCAGACCCATGCAAACCTGCACGCAACTATAGCTGCGGTGAATGTTCTCATCTCCCATTCGGGAGACCCCCCGTTCAGTTTCCACCCCACATGAGTCCACATCCACCTGTGTAAAATGAAACCATGTCCAAAATAATGATGTACAACTATGGACACTGCTCTGGGCCCTCCCCCTTCTCTCTCTCCCACACCTTCTCTCAAACAATAAACCTCTTTTTAAAAAAATATCAAAACACAGAATTTGCTGCCCATCATACAATTCAAGTTTTCAAACAATAATTGGGATTTTGGAAAACTTGTATGCACCACTGTAAACTTAACAGCTACTCAGTAATTAGACTTTTCTTATGAAACAGGTGATGATATTAATGAACTGCATTTTTGTTGTTGTATATTGAAATATATCAACATTGAGAAGAGCTGCGTTACTCAGTGAATTTGACCAATATATGATATTATGAAACTACATGTGGGTACAAGATAGACCAATGAATTTTATTGGGACAGAATATGAAAATTTTTTTTTTAAGATTTAGTTTGTTTTTGGCAGAGACAGAGAGAGACAGAGACAGAGAGGAGGGGGAGGGCCCAGAGCTGTCCCCATTGTTGTACATCATCAGTTTTCAGTGTAGTTTCATTCTACACAGGTGGATGGGGCCACACAGGGAGGGAACTAGGCTGGGGGCCTCCCACATGGGAGGTACATCCCCCTGAGTCAGGGGCTGAACTGGGGGGTGAGAACCTAATTGGGGGGCCCCCACATGGGAAGCATGCCCCAGATCAGCATGTGCGTCTACACTGGCCAAGGCCCGAAATTGATTGTAGGTCCCCAGGGCTGCAAAGTTAGCACTTAACCCGCTGAGCCACCCGGGGGGGCCCCCTTCCCAGAATATGAAACACTTACTGGTAAGGTATCATACTGCACATTGCAACTTTTAAGAAATTACTACTTGTTGAGTTTTGTCATAATATTAAAGAAGAATGTGGACAATTCTCTGAAAAAGCTATTAAATACTCTCTTTACCAAGTATACATCTTCATGAGGCCAGATTGTCTTTATATACTTCAATCACAACAGCATATCACAGCAGACTGAATGCAGAAACAAATGAGAATCCAGCTGCCTTCTATTTAGGCATATATTGAAGAGATTTATACAAATGATTATTAAGCTACTCTTTTCACTATTTTTTTTTATTTTGCAAGATGTAGCTATTTTCATAAACAATATTATTTATGGTAACGTGATGGCTTTTATTTAATATATAAATAAATATTTCAAAATTCTCCATTTTGATTGCCAATATGATAAATATTGATAGCCATAACCCATAAAAGTGAAATTATTGGGGTTCCAATAATTTTTAAGAGTACAAATGGCTCCCAAGACCAAACGTTTGAGAACTTCTGGCCCAAGCTGATAATTTGGGGAAAGTGGGGACTTGGACAACAGAGTAGCTACAAATGTGAAAGGAGGTTGTGCCCAGGAGCCTGGCAGGAATGGGTACTGGAATGGATACCAACACAGTATATTCTCCCAAACCAGACACCTTCCAGATGCTCTAATGCTGTGTGAGCTTGCATGACCTGAAAGCTGCCCCCAGAGAGGTGCATTTACCTAAATGCTGAATTTAAAGCTGAAATTACTAAAAGACCTGGGGTCGACTACCGGTAGATTGATTCTTCTCTCACTGCGTAGAATGGGTACTTAAGAGAGAGACTCATGTTCGATCATTAAGAAATGAAAAAATATCACATTGGTTGCAGACCTAACTTGATGGCTTTGAAATACCTTGGCTGCTGGGATGGATCTCTAGCAGCCCCCAAGCAGAAGCCAAATGATGACTGGGTAGAGACGAGGAAGGACTTTCCAGATCAACTACTGTAAGTGCTCAAAGTTCTTTCTCAAATCTTTAGAATTCTACAGGTTTTTATATTTGATGTTACAAAAATGTCAAATACATAAGGCATGATCACTTCCATACAGAGACCAAAACCCAAAAGACACTGGTGTACCAGAAGTGGCCGTGGCAGCAGATTCACGTAAGGGCTCATTAATTAAAGGGAAACTGTGTGATCAGCTGTGGAACTGCAAAGTCTGTGATATAACTTAATTCCCTCTCACTTCAACTGAGCAGATGTTCAATTCATACCTATCAGGAACAAAGAGACTATTAATGTGAACCAGGACTGTCTCTGACCTCAAAGGACACTCAGTAGTACAGGATGGATGGAAGGTACACTCCAATGAAAGTGGAATCATGTGTGTTTTAGGAACATAGAGCAAAAAGGAATTGATTTTGATCTTAAGAGTCAATGTCCAGATGCCCAACCCTCAGTTCTAGGTCAAATAGAAACCTTCAATCACTTCTCCATAAGCTTCCTCCCAATGGAGAGGCTGGCCACCAAGTTGTTTGGAAGACACACACACGTTCTCGCAGAATTTAATAGAATACAGGTCTTCTTACTCTGTGTTCCTGGGGGGGCCGACCCTCCACAAGACTTCATTGTAGTCCATCATTCACAGCCCAACACTGACATTGGTGCCCAAAGTAATTGGGACAAGTGGTTATTTTTCTTCACATGCTCATGAAAATTATAATGTATTTTGCACGCGGAAATAACAATTTGTTAAACCAAATTGCCCAGCAGTAGACACTTTTCTAGGACTCCTGGCTTTGTGACCTTGGCAGGTAAATGATGTTCATTTTTTTCCTTGGGTGAGTTACCTTTTCTCAAGTTTGTCTCCCTACTTGTACCAAAGGTAACCAGCCACTTTGTATTCTTAAAATACACCTTCTGGCTGCTTTGTCCCACCCAAAGTTTGATATTCTGTTTCTTTTCCAGTTGAAATTAATATTAAAGCCATAAGTGCTGTAGATGACTAATTGTATTTAGCTTTAAGTTTGGGTTCTAGACACAGTAAATAAATGACAAAATTGTTTCTTCTGTTCACTAAGGCATAGTCTGTGTTAGGAGTTTTAGTCAGTCGTCTAAAAATACATATATGTTTTGCAACAGCTGTTATATTTCACATATTGATTATCCCCACCAACCCAGCACCTCTCCCTTGAAAGAAAAATAATATATTGTGTGTCAGTAACATAGAAAAATGAAAAACATATGTGCATGATTAATAGTATAGCAAAGAATACTGAAAGAAAAAGGGAGAAAGAAAAAGATAACGTAAGCCTTAGTGTTTGACATTAAATGAATATTTGATTCCCCAAATGTGTGAACTATGCTTTAACAAATGGAAAGGAAGAACTTCTGGGAATGGTGCCCTCTTTCTCCTTCAGATGTGTAAGAATCTAAATGGTTTATTTATACAGAGTGCTATGTATTGATTACATTATGTTGAATATTATGTGATACAGTAACTAGTAAATGCATTCTGATTTCTTCTGGTTCTTTCTGGTTCTAAAATAACCCCTCATTACTCAGATTGTGATGAAGCAATGCCATCAAAATTGAATTATATAGTTCAGCTATAATTGAACATTTTGCTCTACCCCGGAAGGAAGTAGTCCAGAAAGATCGTGGCAAATGATTGTCTGAGTAACATTTTCATGAGCTGAAGAAAAATGGGGGGTGTTTCTCCCTCTAGGTTGAGGTGCTGCCACACTAACACCCTCTTGGGGCATCATTGAACAAAATGTCAGAGACATAGAATTCCCTTGGTAGCTGGATGTTCTACTGCATTTAAGGAGAACAGAAGCTCTTTAAAGATGGATACTATGTTTGATTGTTCATTATTTTTTCCCCAGAGCCTAACATAATAGTGCATAGAAATTCCTCAGTAATGGTCAGTATAGTGAATACATGAAAGAAAAAAATTAAATTCCAGGACAACAAACTGAACACATCATTGACTGATAGTTACAGAAGAATAGGAGGTAAGAGAGGCAAAGGTGTTGCTGAGCCCTGAGCAACAGAGGCACACCAGCAATACACAGGATGGTCAAGAAATTTATGGAATGGGGGGTTCATGAGGAGGTGGGAGTACTAGTGCACATTGATTGTGTGACCTATCAGTGTGTGTGCCAAATTTTAGCCTACTTGCACCTGTATTTTTTCAAATATTGCCAAAGAAGCACATCAAATGTGAAGAAACCCCCAAAGATGGATAAAATTGAATTTCATGCCATCATTAAGTTCCTCACAAAACAATGGAAAACACCTCACACCATTTTGGAAGAGATGTTAGCATTTTATGAGGACTGTTTTCCTGGGAAATCCATGGCTTTTAAGTCGCACAGACTTTTCAAGCAAGGCAGAAAATCGATTGAAGACAACCTCCATCCAGGATGCACTGTTGAGGCCACTTTCTCAGACACTGTCAAAAAAGTTGAAAATGTGTAGTGGAAGATGCCAGACTGAATAAAAGCAGCTTGTAGAAATGGTTAGAGTACCACATACAACCATTTTGAATATTCTCTATCAGTACCTAAGGATGTCAAAAGTCAGTGTAAGGTGGGTACAAAAATGCTCATGTTGCTTCAAAAACAACAGCGCATTGAGAGTTCATGACAGTTTTTGGACCTTTACAGAGACAACAGAAATGAAGTTGTAAATCAAACTGTCAAGATGAAGCTTGGACTCATAGAAACTTGAGCTCATCTTTATGAGCCTGAGTCAAAGCAGGAGTTCATGCAGTGGTGTAAAAAGGGCACGCCACTCCCCAGGAAGTTCAAGGTATCACAATCAGTTGGAAAAATCATGGTTATTGTTCTTTGAGATACAAAGGGTATCTGCTGATCTACTACAAGGATAGGAGTGTCACAGTAACTGGAGAGTATTATTCCAGTCTGCTGAAATAGTTAAAAGCATTTGTGAAGGAGAAAAGAAGAAGAAAATGAACAAAAGGGGTGCTGCCTTTGCACTACAATGTGCCTGTGCACAAGAGCAACATTGTGTTGGCTATTCTTCATGACAGTGGCTCCCAAAGTTAAATCACTCTCCCTACAACCCAGACCTAGCTCCATCTTGTTGTTATATGTTTCAAAATATGAAGAAAAAAAAAAACAGCTTTGAGAGAAAACATTTACAGGTGATGCAGAGGTTAAAGCTGCAATTTCAGCATATTTTGAGAGCAAAATCAGAACATTTTTGAAGGTATAAATAAACTTATTAAAAGATATGAAAAGTGTATCAGGGTTAGGGGTGAATATATTAAAAATAAAAAATAATATTTCTTTATTACTCTTCTTCCCCTTTATTCTGTGAATGTCTTGACCACACCACATAAAAGGTAGGGATGCACAACAAAATACAGTCCTTTTTCCTAAGGAATTTATAATACTAAAAGGAACACAGAGAAATAAAATAATAATTACAGTATACAGCAGGGTGTCCAACCCTTTGGCTTCTCTGGGCCATGGTGGCACAAAAACTATCTCGGGCCACACATAATATATAATAACACTAATGATAGCTAATGAGCTTTTTAAAAATTGCAAAACATCTCGTAATGTTTTAAGAAAGTTTATGAAGTTGTGAGGAATTGGGAAATACAACGTAGGATGTCCTGGGAGTACAAGGAGATGAGTCATCAGAGGTAAGCCTGGGCCAGAGCATTAAGAACTTTGTATATTAGTTAGTGTATTAGTCAAGAACATTTTTTTTTGGTTTTAAGTCATAGGAAAACAATTCAAATAGCTTAAATCACAAAACTTGGAATACAGTGACTCAAATTATTAAAGAGTTCAAGAGGTCAATTAGTTTTCCAGCATAGCTGAATATAGAGTTTAGCGAACGTCATCAAGAATCTCTTTTCAACTCGAGGCCTTACTCCCATTGGCCTAAATTCGATCTGGTACCCTTCCCTGAAACAATCTCTAGTAGTCTGATTAGCCAGGACTAGGTCATATGCACACTCTTAGTTTCACAGAATTCAATCAAATACACCCAAATTTTGTAGAGTGAGAGTAGGGCAGAAAAAAATAGTAGATGTCCACCCTACCATGCAAATGGCTTTAAAATTTGTCCTAAGGACAAAGGAGATCATTAAATGATTGTAAGCAGAGCAGTGCAATGATCAGATTTTCATTTCAGAAAAATTTGTGTAGCAGCTGTAAACCAAATAGTCAGAGGGAATCTAGACTCAAAGAAATTAGAACTCCTGTCCAGAGGAGAGTGGTTTACCTAACCAATGGCCACGAGGTCAGGAAATCATCTTGTTCCCTATATGGGATCATTAAAAGTTCATCAGCCAGCCACAATAATGTGTTGTCTTTTTCCACTTTCCACCTAGACTTTAAGCAGCGGGAGTCTAAGATATCAGAGACACAAGTTAGAAATGCTTCTTCTGTGCTGGCAGCCAATTCTAAGGTAATAGAATAGATTTTAAATCTATCAGATCCCCTGACCCTGTGAATCTACGTGTACCCAGAAAAATTCAACCACACATACATATGCTTCATGTTACCAGAGTGAAGATCCTTGATATATAAGACCACAGCGTGTTTCTCTACACCCATTTAATTAGTCATTTGGAGATAGAAATTGAAGCAACTGAGTCATTGCCTGTCCTTCAATATGCCCCCTGATTTTCAGTTTAAGCCTCATGCAGACATGTTCAACTTTTTGGCTTCCCTGGGCCATATTGGAAGAAGAATTGTCATAGGCCACACATAAAATACACTAACATTAATAATAGCTGATGAGCTAAAACAAAAAGTCACAAAAAAATCTTATAATGTTTTAAGAAAGTTTATGAATTTGTGTTGGGCCACATTCAAAGCTGTCCTGGGCTGCATGCAACTTGTGACCCATAGGTTGTATAAGGTTGTTTTAAGGCATTAACTCACATAATATTGCCTTAGATTTATGTAAAAGGTAGGGTGACCAGATGTCCCACTTTTGACGGGACAGTCCCAATTTTTAACAATTTGTCCCGCGTCCCATGGCGTTTTAAAAAAGTCCCGATTTTTGGAAAGAATGCATGACAAGCTAGGGAACGCCGGGAGATAGACCAAATTTTTTATCAAGAACCCCCTCCCCACCCTGGTCAATGGTGTCCCGCTTTACCAATGTTAAAATCTGGTCACCTTAGAAAAGGCCCATACATGATGGTCTTAAGTATGTACTGCATCTTCAGCTTACAAAACCAGTTCCTCATATGTTAATCATTGAACCCTCCAGCAACTCCATGAGATAGTCAGTAGCACCCCTATTTCATATTATAAAGAAGGGACAAATGAATTGCCCATGGGAGAGGAGGGCAGATATGTGGACTCCAACTCTTTTTCTTCCTTGAAACCTACTTTTGAATAATGGTTGTGAACAAAGATGCTGAAGCCAGATTCCCAAGTATGAAACCTTAGTTAGCTACTGATTAGCAAAATGTTTTAACCAAATGTTACTATACATTGCTGGCCCTCAATTTCCTCAACTGCAAATAGAAATTTAAAAAGAAAACCTACTTCAGAGGGTTGCTGTGAGGTTTAAATGAGTAAATACACGCAAATAAGGTGAATGTATAATTCATTGTCTAAAATAATATACTTCTGAAAATGGAAAAAAGAACTAAAAATAAGTAAAATATATATTATTTTTAAAATATTTACTGACCAACACATTTTTTCAAATGTATCTGTAGATCTACAAAATAATTCTATTCAAAACCTATTTCAGAAATAATATGTTTTTAAAATAACACAAGCCACTATGCATTAAAGCCAAAATTTTCTTGAACTTCTTTGTATTGGTTTTCTGAACATTTGTAAAAATAAAACGTTAGCAGAATAGTCATTTTTGGTACATATTGACATACTTGAAGCAGTTTCTTAGCCATATTTGTCTCAGAACACCTGTCTTGCAGGCTGTGTCTCTCAGGCCTTGGCATATCTGGCTGGTGACCGATTAGCCAGCAGGTACATCAATTAGAATCCTCATCCTAACTCCACTCAACCTGGAAGGAGTTAGCTGTCTGTAGTTTCGGCTGCCTGGGAACACGGCATTTTAACAATGAGTGTTTAGAATGCAGACCATGAAAGGTGTTACTTACCTTGTGTCTGGAAGGAGGTGGAAAAAAGAGACAGGTTATCGAGCGTTAATTCTATTCTAGTTTAGGCAAAGCAATTACAAGAATGTATTTCAACTTATGTTAATGTAATTATTAATGAAAATACTGTAAAAACAAAAAGTTAAAGACCAAGGCTAAACTGAACAGAATGCCCCAGGGCTCTCCCGAGCAAACTGGCCATGTAACCACCCTAAAAATAAAGCACTGGAACAGGGTGTGGCTCCCAGGAAGCACTAGCTAAGTACAGTACCAGCTATTTTATTGCTTTAGTTATCATTGTTATTATTACTATAGTATTGTTATCAAAGGGAAACAGGGTCCAGGCTCATGGTGCCTGTGCCGCTCAGCCAATAGACTGACACAGCATTTGGTTCATAGAATAAGCATTTATTTCAAGGGCCCCTGTTACCTGAGATGGTGGAGGTTGAGTGGAAGAAAGGAGAGGAGCCTTTCTTTCAGAGCTATGTACAACATGCAAAGAAAAATAATCCTGCTGCCACCCCAGACCTGCCCTAGACTGTACCCAGAGCCCTTCTCCCTTTTAACAATACCGTTCTTTGGAGAAGACTGGAGGCTGCAGAATGATGTTCTATGCAGATCTTGAGACAGCAGAAAGTAAAATCCAAAAGAGTCCAAGCTGAAAGGAGAGGGTAGTCTCTGCCCTTTCTCTGCTCACCATCCTCTGGGAAGCAATGGCAGCTAGCATTTAGTCCTTCAGGTGGACCTCAGACTTCCATAGAAATAGAGGGGCCATCTCTGGTCTTCCAGCCCAGTGATCCCACTGCTGAGCCCCCTCACTGCCAGCTGTCTGCTTATCTCCTTCGGCTGTGCTCCCAGGGCTGGGCATGGTCTGCTGCTGTTCTTGATGGGCCTAGCTGCCTGCCTCCCGCAGACTGCAAATACCTCCAGCTTCCAAACACTCCTGCTCAAAAGCTCCAGGCCAAAAGCCCTCTTTTTGTATTTATATCCTGTCAGTAATTGACAGGAAGGTCTCTCTTCCTCTGCCAATCACTGCCCATTACCACTAATCACCCACATCTGCAGCCTGCAGTGTTTCAGTTCTTGTGAGTTTCAGTCCATTAGCGCTAATTATATCTACCTCTGGCAGCTCCCCCTAGCTTTCCTTGTAACAAAGGGGAGATCCGGAAAGTGCCTGCCTGCTTATTTACAGCTATTCTGGCAGCCTCTTCCTTTAGTGGTCCCTCCCTTCTTCACCCTGCTACAGTACCACTTTTGTACATTTACTACATTTACTATACATTTACTGTGCTTTATAAACACCACCCCCCTTAACTTTCCCCAAATCCCCTGTTGCATTCATTTACTTTATCCCTATGGCCTTTAAAGTCATTTGTATTGAGTATTTCTGAATGTGGTTGGTAGCCTAAATCATTACACAACACCTTCTCTTCCTAGTCTCTAGTATTTTTAGTATGAAGCACAATGTAGTAGGGCATATGCAGCTTCCTCCATGTGTGCTCACATGGCAAGAAGGGGAGAGTAAACTCTTTGTCTCTTCTTATAAGGACACTAATTCCATCATGGGGACCCCCTCCTCATGACTTCATCTAAACCTAATTCCTTTCCAAAGGTCCCACCTTCTAATAATACCTCACGGGGGGTTCAGGCTTCAAAATATGAAATTTAGGAAGACATAAACATTTGGTCCACAGCACCAAGTCACATGCTCATGCTCTGGTTGCAAGGCAGGCCAGGAAAGCAAGTATTTGGCATTTACACCTTCTTTGGTTCTAATAAAACTTTGGCTCATAAGATGAAAATTTCCCCATAGGTAGACTATTCAGGTACTGGGACATCAAAAACCATGACAAATGTCTATGACAGCCATAGCTTGCATTTCTTTAGTATCCTTCTCAGAACTGAACACCATCAAACCCTGAGGACTTGCTGACATCATCAACTATCAAAATGATGCCTTAGGGACTAACTTAATTAGTTAATTGCCCCTTTGGCAATATAAGGGTTCAAAGGTATCTACATAAAGTAGAAGTCTGCATAGCATGTGTTTTTATGGAAAATTTCCTTAACTAGGCATTGCAATTAAGTTTCCTTTGACTTCGACCAGATCAAGTTCAAGAGAGAAGGGAAAAGAAGACTCCATTTGAAGCCCAAACACTCCTAAATTGTGATGGCTGGCTATGATGACAAAAGCAGCTCTGAGACAATAATCAGTCATCATGGAACTTTCTAGATGCCAGCACTATACTGGATGCCTTGGAGACACTAAACAAAGGGATCATTTTACCCATAAATCCTTTGTACTTTTTTGCCTCAAAGGCAACAAAGAGGCAAACGGGTTGGAATGACTTAGAATCAGACCATGGAGACTCCTGGCTCCAAGTCTGACAAACTGAGTATGCCTCAGTTTCCTCTTCTATCAGCTTCTCACAGGGCAAATGCAGTAGATTGAAAAAGACTGGACCTTAGAAACTTCAGTATGATAGATTCTCATTTAACAGGCACCCATGGGGATTGGGAGATGCTGGAAAAGTGTACCTAGCACTCTTAAGCAATCAGCAAAACTCAAGCAACCAGCACAAAGTTTTGCTGGATGCTTAAGTTCCAGTTATCTGAGAGTCTACTGTATCTACAAATGCAAGAATTGATTCTACAGCACAGTTCTCTTCTAGTCCTTGACAATGAATGCATTTCCTCATCACTTGTGATACTCCCTTGGGAAGGAAGTATGAGTTGGGTTCTGAATCAAAATGAGAATGGTCAGGAGTACTTCACCTCCTTCCTCCAGCTCAGCAGGTAAGAACAGTTCATCTTGCCAGCAAAGACAAGTGCACCAACTGGCAACACTCTGCCTGAGCTTTCTAGTTCTCCGTCTCCATGTCTTCAAAGGCAGTCTGGTTAGCCTCAGAATCAGCTTTTTCCACATTTTACAGAATAAATTGAAAGAAGATATTTTGATTAGATAGCAACTTAGTGTCAGAAAGAATTTCCTAATTGGGAGTTTGAACACGAAAACATTATTAGGATGTTTAAAATTGAGGTTGATAACAATTGTCTCATGTGCAATGAAACCAGATAATAGAAGGAAGAGAAGCAAGCGTTTTTTTGTTCAGATGTTAATATAGCGTCATGTACTCACACACTCGGGACTATGAGATAGGTATTGACATTCTCTTTATCGATGCAGAAACAATTTTTTCAAATTCATACATTTTAGAAGGGAAAGTCAAAATTCTATTTAGAGCTGTCAAATATCAAAGTTCATGATTTTTCTAATAGGACAATTAATCCATTGAAATTCATGATATCATTTCATTATACCCGTCCGATTCCAGAATTCTTTTATTTCCCGTCCTTTTTTTTTTTGTACTTCCTTCCTTTCTTCCTTTCTTCCTCCCTTCCTTCTTCCCTTCCTTCTTATTTGTTTGCTTATTGATGGTCAAAGCCTGATACACATTCATTAAGTTGGTCCAATGCTTGGTTTGTGGGCTACTTAAAGGAAACATTGGGGAGGGGCAGCTTGTCAACAACCTGTTCAGTTAAGGGAAAGGGTCAGAACCCCCGTCTGCCTATAGCAGGACAAAAGGGCAGCAACAGCCCGAATCAGACAGGACCTGTGCCCTAGCAGTGGGCCTTGTTCCCTCAGCCAGGCCTGTCATGTTGAGCTAAGGTTTGAGACCTGAAGGCTGGGCTGGGATCCTACCCTGAGTCACTGGGCCTCCCTCCCAGGCCCCCCCACTGTGGTCCCCAGGACCACAAGAAACCCTGGGGGTTCTGACCAGCCCTTTGATTCAATGGGGGCAGGGAGTTCATTTGAGAAACCCCAAGGAAGACAGTGTTCTCTAGTCCCTGATGAGCATGGGGGGCTGGGGAACTGTGTGTCTGCGGGCAACAGCACCAAAGAGCTTCAGGGAACACATGTAGGCCCTAGGCAGCCATTGCCCCCTCCAAGGCCAGTCCCAGACTCTGTGGAGGACAGCTTTGCAGTTCCCTTCATGAGTGGGTGCAGGGCCATCCATGTTACCTGGCCCCACACCCCAGCACTCACACGGTGACCTCACATAGGCAGCAGTACTTCTGGATGAAATGGGCATGCTTAGCCCAATCAAAAGCGGCAATGTGTACTTCTTATTCCTTCCCCTGGCTTCAGCTGGGTCGATGGAGACTGTAACTAGGCGTACTAGAAGACGAACAGTAAAATCTCTGCTGGTCACCTGCAGACAGAGGCAATGATTTGCCGCAATTATGCTGTCTCTTTCTCCAAATTTTCACTCTGGGGCCATCTTCATTCAGCTGGAAGATTTGGAAGGCAATAGTGTAGGCGCTCAAATTGACGAGCTGTGGGTCTTTCAGCTTTAATGCTGTGTCAACCATAGACACAGACTGCACATTTCTGGTTGAAAAGAGTCATCAAACTCAGTCCATGTGTAATCACCAAACACAATATTAGGTCTATTAAGTAGCTTTTCACACTCAGCTTTGTATCTTTTTATGCTGTCGCCGTACTGGTGGACCTACAGGTAAATGGTGGGCACCCTGGCCCGACAGGGCAGCACCTGCTTCAGGTCGCCCCCTGCTGGTCCATAGCATCACTGCAGGGAACAGCAGGGACCTGGCCATAGCATGGCCACCAGCGCCTCACACAGCACAACATCACCACCACCACTTAATAGCACCCTCCCGCTGGGCCCCAGAATTCCATTCAGGTGTACGGTATGGGGATCTGACATTTATACAACTTACAAAATCATCATTCCGATACATCAGTCACCATATACGTAATAGTACGATATTATTGACTCTATGCCCTGTAGTGTACTTTACATCGCTGTATTTTGTGACTATCTTGTGACTATGAATTTGTACTTCATTATTTCTTACCCTTTTTCACCCACCCCTCCAGCCCTCCTCCCTTCACCCCAACAAATCTAGTACCCATCTGACACCACATATAGTTATTACAACATATTTGACTATATTTCCCATGCTATACCCTAAAACCTCATAACTATTACTTTGTAACAAGCAATTTGAACTTCCCAATCCCTTCCCCTATTTCACCATTCCCCCAACCCTCTTCCCAACTGGCCACAAACCAAACGTTTTCTGTTTCTATGAATCCGTTCCTGTTCTACTTGTTTGTTTTCTTCTTTGGATTCCACCTATTAGTGGAGTCAACGTGCCTCTGTCTTCCTCTCTTTAACACTCCACTCTGTGCAGTATCCTCCTCCATGTCTTTTGATTAGAGCTTTTAATTCATATAACTTGAAAGTAATGGTTGATAAATATGTAGTTATTGCCATTTTATTAGTCATAATTTTTGCTCCCCCCCCCCCCCCAATCTTTAAAAAGTTCCTCTAACATTCCTTGTAGTACTGGCTTGGTGATGATAAATACCTCCACAGCTTTTTCTTGTCTGAGAACCTTTTTATCTGTCCTTCAATTTTGAATGATAGCCTTGCTGGATACATTAATCTTGGTTGTAGATCCTAGGTTTTCATCACACTGAATACTTTCTGCCAGTCTCTTCAGGCCTACAAAATTTCTGTTGAGAATCAGCTGACAGCCGCATGGGCGCTCTCTTGTACATTACTGTTTGACTCTCTCCTGATGGTTTTAGTATTCTCTCTTTGTCTTTAACTTTTGCCATTTTATTACAATGTGTCTTAGAGTAGGCCTGTTTAGGTTCATCTTGTTTGGGACACTCTGTGCTTCCTGGGATTATATGTTTATTTTCTTATTCAGGTTAGGGAAATTTTCAGTCATTATTTCTTCAACTAAGTTCTCTTCCCCTTCTGGTATATCTATGATGCAAATGTTATTACACACGATGCTGTCCTAGAGGAATCTTAAACTAGTCTCCTTTTTTTGAATTCTTTTCTCTTTTTGTTGTTCTGACTGGGTGTTTTCTGCTACCTTTTCTTTCAAATCACTGATTCTCACCTCTATTTCATTTCATTTGGTAATTCCTTCTATTCCATTCTTCATTTCAGTGACTATATTCTTTATTTTGGCCTGGTCCTTTTTTATTATTTCTATGCCTTTTCTATGCCTGCTATCTCTTTGTCAAAATTTTCACCACGCTCTTTTGAGCATCCTTAGAACCATGGTTTTGAGCTCTGTCTCTGATAGGTTGTTTTTCTCCATCTTGTGGTAGATTTTTTCTGGGATTTTCTGTTGTTCTTTGATTTGGGACATATTTCTTTGTTTCTTCATTTTGGCTTCCTGTCTGTGTTTGTAGATATTCTGCTCCTTAATCCGACACTCACTGCTACAGTTTTCTCTGGGGTTCACCGCTAATACTGGGAGGAGGTGGGGGGCAGAGGTCTGGAAGGGCAAGTGGGGGAAGGCACCAGGTTCTATGCCTTTGTTTTCCGCCTGGCGCTGAGGACAGCGAAGGCAATGCAGGCTTACACTTTTCTATATTTGGTTTCCCCTGAGGTCTCTGCCCTGAGTGTTGGGATCAGCTGTTTTCTATGCTGTTCCTCAGGCAGGACTGCTGGTAGGCAGAGAAGCTCACTCACAGCCTTTTCTCTCCTTCCCTTTCCCGGACCAGAGTGAGGCTGGGCTGCAGCTTCTCATCACCCCTGTCATTCCCCCTCCTTCTCTCATAAACTGGAGTGAATTTGGGCTTCCGTGTCTTGCAGCACCCACCTCAACACCTCCTGGGTCCAAAGTGAGGCCTGGTTGCAGCATCTCACAGCCCCAGCCTCTGCGCCTCTTTGTCTCTGCCCCACAGACTGAGATCTGGAAAGATCACCTGCCGCCTTCTTTCTCCTCCCTCCCGAAACCACAGTGTTCCAAGCAGGGACCAGCAGGCCCCATCTCTGTGCTTCCTCTTCCCTTCTCCACAGTTTGCCCCGCTTTGCTCACCTGCTGGTACTTCAGTGTGATGAGTGGGTCTCTTAGCTGTGTTTGCGTGTTGAGTAGTGAATCCTTCATTGAATTACAGTTGTTCTACTTGTTGTAACGTCCAAGGGGAGTTTTTCAAGAACATCTCTCATGCCACCATTTTAGTTGATCCTCCAGAATTCTATTCTTTAAACCCTATGTGTAGCATTATCAGATCTTCTGTCAGTAATGAATATTTGCTAATAGAAAGACTGCCTTACTGAATATAACAGAGATTTTAAAGATACCTTGGAAAATAGAAACATTTTAGAAAAAAAACAAAATAAAATACAAAACTGTCCAAGCAAAATTGCTACACATTAGTATGAATGCTCAGAACTTCTCAAGAGTCTTCTAATGTCTGGGGAAGCCGGGATGGCTCAGTGGGTAGAGCACTCACTTTACAGGCCCAGGGACTGAGGATTGAATCCCAGCCCCGGCCCATGCAGACCCATATGCTGAATTGGGGAGTGCCCCCAGTTCGGTTCTCACCAGGGGGCGACCCCGGCCCAGTTCCTGCCCTGTGCAGCCCTGCACCCACCTGTGGAATGAAACTATGTGGAAAAACCAGTGATGTGCAACTATGGGGACTGTTCTGGGCCCTCCCCCTTCTCTCTGCCTCTGTATCTCTCTCTCTGTCAAAAACAATAAAAATAATTTTTTTTAAAAAAGAATCTTCTAATATCAACAGAGATCTTAGGAGGTCAGATATCAAGTTCACATAAACTGGAGCAGAGGTTCCTCTGATCATCTGGTCACCTTTTGGTTCTCTGAAGTGCTAAGATATAGTATAGACAGGTGTGTTTCAATTGAACGTCTCAAGTCTGTATTGGTACAAACATGACTTTTTAATGTCATTTCAAAGCAGAGATACTCTTCTGAAAGTTCGGTAAGCTATCATTTCAAATCTCTAAATGGGCTGGGCCTCATGATGGCCCACCCTCTCCCCCCACCCCCCCAACACACACACCTTGCACTGGATTCCAAAGATGGTTGACAGATAGGGCTCTCTCTGGGGTAAATATGCAGGCACATGCTGTTACCTCCCATTACCTGGTACACACCACTAAGTGTATTGTTCTTTCCTGGTGTGGCCAGATGCAGCCTCAGAATCCTTCTCAACACAATTCCAGGCAACCATCACCAATCATTAGAAGTTGGCATTCAAATGTTTCAGTGTGCCCATCCTCCCAGAATCTGAGTCATTACTCAGAGAAACACCCAATAAAGAATAAAAGAAGGGCTTTCTTTATTACGACATTAAAACTTGGGAATAATTTATTGAAGCATTCACCAATAACTACAACAACAAAAATAAAAACATTGTGTGCTTCTATGTTCTAGGCACTGTACTATTCTTTACAGATACAAAGAATAAGAGATAGTTCTTACTCTCAATAAACTCGTAGTCTAAAATGAGCTAGACTGATATATCTGAAAGCTACACGTCAACCAGCAAGGCCAAAATGAGGCACAATCCTTATCTACTTATATAAACACATGTGCGTGCATGCACACTTACACATACACACACACACAAATACCAGTTCCATACATTCTCACCTGACTGCCTGAGGAACCTCATCCCTCCTACTCTTTACCCATAATGTATTAGCCCTGCTTCAGAAAGCTACCAGCTATGTGAACAAAAGACCTTTATGGCCTTGAGCTGACTGGAGGAAATGTGCTCCCCTGATTAACACATGATTTGATAAAGAGTTCCACTTGGTTTCCTAGTTTTCAGATTTTTCTCCTGAATGCCTTGAAACCTCACTGAGAAAAGCTTTTCCTCAACCCAAGTATTTTGGTTTCAGCATCATGACTGGTACTAAGTACTAAAGCAGTCTTCTCGGTCTTTGAAGCAGGAATTTGTTCTTAAAAAAAGCATATTTTTATTCACAAATTCTAGGATTTATTCCCTGTCTCTTTAACATTTCTTCCATCCCTTTACTTCTCTGTGCTTCATATTGAAACATTTGGGGAACTGATATTATAATTCAGTGATAAATACAAGGGCTGTCCTTGAGTGTGTGTGACTTTTGGCAAATTACTTATACTCTCTTTGCCTTGGTTTCCTAATCAATCAGATGAGGATATGTAATTTTTGCAAGGATTGAATGAAATGACACATATTATGTGCTTGAATAATGCCTGGCACATAAAAAGCACTCAATAAACATTAGATAATATTAGTATTTCTTCAGCTCGACTGTATGGTATACTAATTCACTCTTCATTTATAATCCGTTCATTATGTTTAGTTTTGTTATTTTAACAACCTTATTTTTCACTCATTGGTTCTCTTCCCTAATATTCCATTCTTAATTCACAGCATCTTATTTTTATTTTACAAGCTCTTGTTTTTGTTTTATAGACACTTTCACTGTAATCTCTTCGAAGTTGTTAAATATACTGACATTTTTAATCACATAAAACTCCTAGATTTTTTTTACTTCCTCAGATGCACGTTCTTTCTTTGGTTGTGTTTTCCCTTTGGATCTGGAGGTTTTTAGCTATGAACTCCCCATAGTCAGGAGATTTTTATCAAGACTCTGTATTAGCTCATAATTTCCACATATAAAGTTTGAACAGGGCAGAGTGTGAGAACACAGGATTGCTCAGGCAGCTGTGTAGAGAACACCCTGCCAGGAGGGACAGTTCTAGTCCCTGTTCCTACAGGTGCAACACCACTCCAGCCCCTAGGCTGAATGCAGGTGTCACTGTCCTGACTCCTGGCCTGGTGCTGGCTGCTCAGCTCTAACCAGGAGGTTCCCTTTTGTAGATAGACAGGGCAGCTCCAGCCCTGGCCCTCCTCCGGCCTCATTCAGACTCACCTTCTCAGAGAGTTTTCTTCGATCTTCCAGGTTCAGTCATCTATTCACTTGCTCTGGGCCCTACCTGGCACTTTTCCCTCTATGCATTCTCAGGCTCCTGTCACATGGTTTATCTTTCCCCACCCTCGCTTGTTCCACATGTTCCCCTTAACTCTGTCTTAAATATTACAATTGCACTTAATGATACAAGATATTCTTTTTCAGAAACATTAGGGACAAGTATTTTTTTCCCCTCCCTAACTCCATAACCCCAAGTTGCAGAAGTGTTCAAACCTGTTAGCCATTCTCTTTTAAAGACTTACCTTCTCTCCAAACCTCCCATTTCCCCTCTACAGTAATCCTTGCAAGAGATACCAATGCTGGAAACTATTTGGGCTTTGGCAACACCAATCACTCAGCATGACAGCAAGTCCTGAATCCAGAAAGCGGGTGGGTGGGGTGGGGGCAGCAAGAAAGATGCCAAAAAGTGAAGGAGATGACCATATTCTTAGAGATCGTGGCTCTCTGCAACCCCTCCCCTGCTCTGTGGTTGTCTCTTTACAATTACTGAAGAACTCCTCTATGAGATGTACCTTAAATATAGCACTGTCATAAACCATCATGACAACCTCATGATAGATACCTTTTTCCTCTCATATAGTGTATGTGTGTGTGTGTGTGTGTGTGTGTATGCACATGTGTGTGTGGATGTACACACATACACTTCTCAAGATGGAGAAAATTGTATGGTAATACTGGCTGGCTTCTTATATGATTCATTTCCCCTTTTTCCATGTGCTCTCTGCCTACATAAATACTTTTAGTCTGTTTATTAAGTCCCTTGTAAATGTATTCTGTTCCTCTATGCATTCTTTCCAACACCCCAGTTGCTTTTTAGAAGTTTGAGTTCTAACCTTATTCTCTCTGTCTCTGTAGCCCCGCAGTGACTATCACTGTCTTTCTGTGTTTCTCTTTTCTCAACGTCTTGTAAAGTATAACACTGCAAAGCAGTGGTGTTCCTGAGATTTTAGCATTTGTGGTAGCAGATGGGGTAGTAACAAATCTGCTTGTGGGGGCTGAGCGTAGCCCTCAGCACCCCCAACCCATTGCATACATTTTTTAATTTTTTACTATTAAATGTATTGGGGTGACAATGGTAAGTAAAATTGTATAGGTTTCAAGTGCACAGTTCTATAATGCATCATCTATGTGTTGCAGTGTGTGCTCACCACCCAGAGTCAGTTCAGCTTCCATCACCACAAGTTTGATGCCCCCTCCCTACTTTACCACCCCCCTTTCCCCTTACTCTCTGAAAATGTGCTTCTTTGTAGGAGCACATTAATATGCCACATAGTCTACTTAGGAGTAGGTGAACAAACTTTTTACTGATGCTTAATTCCACACAACTAACATATAGCTAAACATAATCCCCTTGATAGCAAATAGATGTAAGAGACTTAGCTTTTATGGTCTCACTACCACTTAGCCTTTGGTGAAGAAGGCATTGGCTAAGAGTAGCTCCAGTACAAGTATGACATTTGAAGTTGACTGCCAACCATCTTTCATTTATACACTCTTGTTGAACCCTGATTATCAACAATTCTTTTACCCCAACTATCCACAGACCCATTTCTTTAATAAACTAGAATATCTATTGCTTAATCTTAGTGTTATCATTATTCCTTTGTATTTACCCCATCTAGATTGTAAATTCTCAAAATAAAGGCTGTTAATCCTCTGCAATGAGATGTGTGGTATGCACAGTAGGTGGAAAGTAAATTATATTTGTAAAGCAACTCTGTGTAGGCATTTCACTTACATATTCTTATGTATTCATCCCAGCAACCTATGTCCAGAGATGTCAATATGGAAGCTCATAAAGCTGCAGTAATTCTACTGAGTTCTCACATCTAGAAAGAGAACCTGAATGCAATCCCCAGTCTTCTGAACTCTAAAACATGCATTCTTTACATTCCGTTATGCCACACAATGCTGAATAAACGCATACCAAGTGATGCATGACTGAAGCAATCAGTCCTGGACCCAAGGCACTTCCGCTCTGCCAGTTCAACTCTGCAAAATAAAGGATGGTCACTTAAGCTTGGACGTGAAAAATAGAAGTGTTCTGTGAAAAGGACAACATTGGCTTCCAAATTAAAATTTTCAGCACTTAGATATATAAAACACTGCACAGCAACAATTCTCCTTGCAAGACTAGAAGACATATCAGTATTATTATCCCATCTGACAATTGACTGAATGGAAACAGCGACTATGAGAGGTCTGGGCCAATGCCACACAAGCCGGTGTTGTCAATCTAGAATTAGAACCAAGAGCCTTTGACAGCTGCATCCTCTGCTCAACCATCCATAATTTTTCAAATACTAATGTGCATTTCTTCGCACCATGCACTAATGGAAACTGTGCACCAGAAGGAGACCTTTATTGTCAATTAGCCAGTATTGAATGCCTATCTAGGACAGACACTGCCCAGGTGCTTTGGGGTTTTCCACAGTAGAACACACTTGAGCTCCAGCCTCCTTCTGATGTAACCATAGTGAAGCTAGAGAATTACATCAAGCCCTCCTGATGGTATAGAATATCCTAATTACAATACCAAATTGCACTAAATGCTTTTCTAAATAGCAAAAATTCCAGGTAAATTAATTTAAAAGAACATATAAAAACGCAGTCAGAGGGAGATAAATCTTTCGTTAGCAAATCTCTCCATTTTGCTTGACCATTTTTAAGTAACTTTTCAATCACTAAGGATACAAGAGTGTGTGCATGCACACACACACATACACACACACACACCATTTTTATTGGCTTATGAAAAAAGAAAAAGGCATTTTCATTATGTTCTGTTTCTTTTGAAGAATTCCCTGAGGAATTCTTCTAAAGTTGAGGCAAATCAGCATACACAAATACACCCATTTGCAGTCTCCTTGGAAACTAGAATTGCTGGCCAATTCAGGCAGTAAGCAGCAAAATGTTTTCTCTAGATTTACTTGCAGAGACAAAAATATTATGAAAAATGCAAAGAAAGGTAGATGCTGAGTTTCAGGGTTTGATGTGCTATCCTCTAGGGACCTACATTTCTATGCACCAGAAAGACTGCTGCTTTTTGCCGAGTCTACGTGCTGTGCCATCAAAATGCACTAAACTGAAGAAAAGTCAGCACAACAAAAATGGCTACCATTGATACCGCGCTACGCAGGTGCAGGCACTACACTAGATACGTGTGTTACATTATCTCCTCATTCTCACATCCAACCTTCCAAATTAGGTATTAACTCCCTCTTTTTGCAAAACAAGAAACAGAGGCTCAGCGATGCTAAGGAACTCACCTAAGGTTGTACAGCTAATCAGTGATGAGGCTGGTGGACACCAACCCAGATTTATCTTTTCCCTGACTCTAAAGCCAGGGAAGGATGCCTATGCCCTGCACACACTGCTACCTTCCCACAGGCACTATCGTGCTGTCCATGAGACCACCTTGCCCATCCCGCTGCAGTTCATTGGTGGAGAAACGCCAAGCTTCAGCTGGAATTTTCCATTGAAAAAGCTTAAAAGCAACCACAGGTTTCTGGTGATGATACAGACCTGCTATTATAAAACAAAGGTGCTGCTCCCACTGCTTCTTACGGCCATGTCCTCACCTATTCCTCCTGACACTTCCTCACACAGCTATCCTGTCAGAAAAAATCCACAAGGAGGAACGTAAAATATCTGTGCTCTACATCTAGATGGACACCAGAATGAAGAGTCCTACACACACATTCACACCCACTAATGGGAAACACAGATTTGTTTTGACAACCTATTACACTGCAGAAATATTTATGAATGTAAGCTGCAGCAAAGCGCACCATCTTCTAAACGCACACATGCCTTGCCAAAGACTGCTCAGATGTGGGGAAGGTCAGAGTAGCCTTCAAAAGCAACTCCCTCAAGCCCAGGGGGTGCATAGAGGAGGAGACGCCAGTGTTCGGTTACGAGGAGTTTCCATGATGTTGTTCTTTTCACAGAACACCCTTTATTTTTCACATCTCCTGTGAAGTGACCACCCTTTATTTTGCAATCAGAGAGTTGAGCTGGCACACTGAAGTGGCTTGGCAGCTGCAGAGATGAAGCTCAACTGAACAAACAGATTCTTAAGTGATGCTTAGATGGGAGAACTTGGACACTGTTCAGGTTTTTTTTCTTTTTTAATTCATTTAAATGTGTGATTGAATCCCGCTCATTACCCTCTTGGCAGGATATTATATATTCAGCTCTTTATTGTATAATAATGTTGAGGGTGGAAAATAAGAAAGGTACAATATTACCAACTCTTCTTATTATAGAAGAAGAGCAGCTTTGTTTATGTCATAAACAATAGTCAATAAATGCATATAACAAGTTAATTTTTCACAGCCATTCATACCCAGAACTTGAAATATGCTATTTTGTTCTTTGGTCCAAATTTCTTGAGACAAATAAATCCTGCTGTACAGTAATCACACTAAATCTTGGAGTAAACAGTGTAAAAGAGCTTCCAGGCCCAATTTTAGAAGATGGCTCCGTGTAGACTGGTGACAGATGCCTTTACTACAGCACTGCCCACTTGCTGGCCTCCCTTCACTCTTACTGCTCCAGCCATGGGGACCCACTTACATTCCACAACTGTTCCAATCACACTCCCACCTCAGGGTCGTTGTACTCACTGTTTCCTCAGCCCAAACACTCTCATCTTACCCCAGAAAGCCCCATGACATAAACCCTCACTTCTTTCAAAGTATCTGCACAAATGTTACCTAATGTACTTCAGCCATCATTCCCTATCCTCCTAACCTGCTTAATTATGTTCTGCATGTTTAAATCATTGGATATACATTTGATTCTTAACTCTCTTCTTTCACTCAAAGGTCAGCTACATGAGCAATAACCCTGCCCCCTGGGGAACAGCAAGTACTCATGAATAAATAAATGAATGAATGTCACCACAACTAGTGCAGGGTTGAAGGGCAGAGTGGGCTGGCTGTGTAATATGTCCATCTATAAAAGGGGTGTAAACGTCACTGGAAAGATAATGAGATGGACAGTCTTTATTTTAGAATTTTCCTCAAAAAGAAATCCTGCACGTGTTTACAAGGAGTACTTTCATAAACCTCATGGGTCTGGGGGAGGATGAGCCCTCCCTCCACTGGAGGTGTTAGATAAGCTGCCCTCTAAAGAGGGGGTAAGTACAACTAACTACAGGGGTTTTCCCTTACTGCATGGAACTTGCAAGTTTGGGCCAGAGCAGAAGTGCCTAGGTCTAACGCAGAGAGGCTAAAACAGCCACCAGTGGTTGTCCTTCCTTCATGACGCCCTGCTCAGCCTCTCCTATAACAATGTCACATGAATAGTTAAATGATATTGTTTTGAAGAAGTGCCATATCATCGGCCTGCCCTGTAGGCCCACATCTCTCGCTTCTGTTCAAAGATCTACAGTATTTCTCAGTTACCTTTTGGGTCCCATTCAAACTCCTCAGCTTTGGCACTGCATCCCTGGAACCTGAAGCCTACATTGCTTTATGTGGCACAGAGACCTTCCTGATAGAATTAAGACTACAGACTTTACAATAGGGAGTTGAGGAGATTGTCCTCAATTAAGGGCTCATAAAATATGAGGAGTTGAGGAGATTGTCCTCAATTAAGGGCTCATATTTTATGAGCCCTTAAAAGTGGAAGAAAAAGGCAAAAAAATTCAGAAAAATAATGCAGAAGAGGGAGATACAAGGATGATTTGAAGTGTGAGAAAGACTCAAACTGTCATTGTTGGCTTTGCAGAAAGAGAAAGAGAACCACAAGGAAAGAATGGAGGTGGCCTCTAGAATCTGAGAACAAGCCCTCTCTAACAGCCAGCAAGGACACAGGCTCCTTAGTCTTGTAACCCCACATAGAAGTCAACTCTGCCAACAACCTGTATCCGCCTAGAAGTAATGTCTCCCCTACAGCCTCATTATATCTACACCTTACCTTTAGTTATGTGAGCTCAAGGCCGAGAAACCAGTCTAGCCCACTGGACTTTTGACCTATAGAATTGTAAGATAATACCTGTGTGCTGTTTAAAACTGCTGAATCTGTGGTAATTTATTGTGTCAGCTGTAGAGAACTAATACAAGACCTTGAGCAATCTGGATCCAACTTATATACCCCAAACATCCCATTGGTCTGAAACATGAATCCACTGGTCTAATCAACCTGCTCTCCTTTCAGTCCACAAACATCTTTATTTGCTATTAACCCCCACTGTCCCTCTACTCAAGCTTATTTAACCTACCATACCAATTCAAATCCAGTCCTCCAAGGCTGAGTCAGACCCACGTCCCACCCCTTTCACTTTTTAATCTGATTGCCCAACAGGACTTTCCACTTAGAGACTTCCAAGTGTCACTATGCTTCATATAATAATGTATTTTTCTCAAGTGTCTAATCAATATTTTTCCAACAAAATTTTAAGCCTGTCATAAGCAGAAATCATGTCTCCTGTTTGTCTGGCAAAGCACAAAACAATTAATGCACATGATACATTTCCTAGGAACTCACTCACTTCACTTTAAAATAACTACTTGGACATTTTTACCTGCCGGGTATTTTCTAATCCGCTAGGGTACTTTCTAAACTTACACAACAGTAACTATTGGCACTTGTTGTTGTTGTTTTTTTTTTGGCAACATAGTTGATTTCAGCTTATACCACAGACTAGAAGTGCAATCTTAACAGGTTTGATTCAGTGACAGGATGCACTTGATTTAATTCATTTCTATCAGCAGGGCATTCCTTGCCAGGATGACGTTCTCATCTAATGCCTACTTTTCCACTTTGCCCTGATTCCAAGGACTTTAGTGTTGACAGCATGAAAGTCACAATGTGGGGATGGCTCATCCACCTTAGTGAAATCTGGATTGTGTCTCATTGCCTTTTAAACATTTCAACTTTTATTGCTGTAGATAAATCAGATAAACAATAACACTTGCTTTCCTTTCAAGCATTAGTTCTCCCTTTTCCTCATAAAGGGAACTTGAACTTTTTGTCTTGATACTAAGAGGTTTTTACACCAAACAAACTTGCTCTATAGGGTTAATAAAAGCAATCCAAAAGGTAACAAGTTGTAAAATATTCATTATACCATCCTGTAGTTAAAAACATGAAAGGTACATTTCATTTACTCCACATTTATCCTCATTACACTCTTAGAGATGATAACCAACAGGTTTAGACATCCATTTAGTAAGAAAACATTTTTTATAGCAATGCTAATAGCTTTTTATTATAAATTATGTCTATTTTATACAAAGTCTTTCAGGGAGCACCTGCTGAGTATCTTGTACATGGTTAAAACCTTTCTCCCGTTACGTGAAGGTTAACTAAGAGATGAAAACTCATTGTTTCCTTCCCTTTCATCTTAGCACATAAAACCATCTTTAATCTGGCTCTTCTCTAAATTTCTCACTTTAGTTCCCACCAACTCTTGACCCCAACGTCCTCAACAACTCTGTAGTTTCTCACACATGGGCATATATTATGAGATCTGGTCTCTATGGACTTGTTCATGCTGTCCTCTTTGCCTAAAATTGTTTTATCTCCTAACTTCCTACCCCAGCTTTGTTCAATTCAATTCAATTTTTTAAATTTAGTTTGAATGTCACCTCCTCCAGGAAGCCTTCCTAACCCACTTAGACTTCCTTACCTCCCTAAAGACTATGGCTTTCTTGAGGGCAAGAATGAGATCTTAATCATTTTTGTAACCTTGGGACCAAAATCAGTACCTGAGACATAATAGAGTTTCAGTAAATAACTGTTCAATGAAAACATTTTTTTTTTATTGTTAAATTTAATGGGGTGACATTGGTTGGTAACAATCAGACAGTTTCCCAATGGACAACTCCACATCACATCACCCATGCATCGCATTATGTGCCCAGCTCCCAGAATCAGGTCCCCCTCCAACCCCATATATCTGGTGCCCACTCCCCCCTCCCCGCACAATGCTCCCTCCCCCCTCCCCCCCAAAAACATTTAAAGTACAATGGCTATTAACTTTTCAAGTAGCTCATTTAAAAAAAGCCAAAATATGGATGCAAATATGAAATATCAGTATAAGAAGGATCACAAGATAGGATAGGTATATTAACTTTCTGCAGCTCCCCTACAAATTACCACAAATGAAAGAACTTTATTCTTTCACAGTTATGGAGACCAGAAGCCCCATATTAAGTGCCAGCCCACGCCTGCTCCAGGGGTTCTGGAGTGGCATTCTTCCCATGCTTCTCTCTCAGCTTCTGGTGGCTGCTGGCAATCCTTAGTGTTGCTTGAGGTGTAACTCCATCACTCCAATCTCTGCCTCCATCTTCATGTTGACTTCTCCTCTGAGTCAGTTATCTCTATGTATCTGTCTTATAAGGATAGATGTGATTGCATTTGATGCCAAAGGAATAATCCTGAATAAATTTCTGTCTCGAGATTCTTAACTTAATCTCATCTTTTGCCATATATGGTAATATTCACTTCTTATCATATATAAGGTAATGTTCCCAGGTTCTTGGGACTAGGGTGTGGACATATGTTTTTAAAGACACCATTCAATTATAACAGGTTTAAGGTAGTAGGGTGTCCATGAAAAGTCAGGGAAATTAAGAGGAAAAAGAACCATTGGGCTGAATTGATGGCCACATGGCCTTGACACTTTAAAGTGTCAAGGGCTTTTATAATTATCACTATGGCTTCTTTGAGGTAGCACAGAGAGGACAATTTCACTCAAAAAGAAAGGAAGGAATGCAAAGGATGTGTGCATATTATAGAAAGGCTAGTGATGAAGTCAAGATCAGCATTTAACACTCCTCTCTTCAAGTCTTTATTTATTAGCTATACTCTGTTACCATCCAACATGAATTTAAAAGCGATTAATGACAGACGCACAACAGAGCTAATTACTATTACTTACATTACAGTTTTTCAGCTTCTCCTCCTTTTATTCCTGCTGAAATTCTCATAATGGAGATGCTAATTCTATACAGTGAATAAAAGAAACACAGTAAGAAAAGCTAGGGGCTTCCCATAGTCAAAAAGTATTGACTCAGCATCTGCCCTTAGAAAAATATTCTGAGGCCTATAAAGATGAATTAGATGTGCATTCATATTCAATGAGCTTACCTTCTCACTGAAGACATGTGATCAGGTGACAAGCACCAGGTACTGTGTCTCATAGTGGAGCACATAGATGCTAAGGGAATTTGGAGCAAGAAAGATCATTCCTAACTGAAGTCTGCAGAAAAGGCTCATGGAACAGATGGCATCTGAACAGGACACTGAAATGCAAGTATTTCAATGAAGTAGGAGGTAGAAAAGAAGGCAAGGGCAACTTAAACAGGAGAATATATAGTTGTTTTTTTTAAGTGTAGAGGTAAATGACTATAAAGCATATTGGAAAACAACAAAAAGTTCAAGATACATGCCAGAAAACAATAGAAGACAAAAATGAAAATAAACTTGTTATACGTGGTCCTTGACTGTCAAGCAAATGATATGGGCTTTATTAAATAGGCATAAAGCTGTCATTAAAGGAATTTTGAATAAGGAGAAAACATAATCAGGCATAATCAGAGTTGGTTGGGAAGATTACTCTGGCAGTGGTATAAAGGATGTATGAAGAGGAGGCTGGATGCTCAAAGATTATTGCAATAGTAAAACCAAGCGTTAAATAAGGATCTTGATTAGGAAGGCAGCCTTGTGAAAGGCATGGGAAAGGAATAAAAGAAGTGAGAGTGATTTCAAAGGAAAACTCAATAGGATATAATGACTTATTGGGTATGTGTGACTGGAGATGTAAGAGGCATCAGAGATAAATTTGAGATTGAAATACAGTAACATGAAATAGTAATGCCATTGAAAGAATTTGGAAAGTTGGGAGGAGGAATAAGTTTAACAGCAAAAATGATTAACATTGTTTACAAGGGTTAAGTTTTAAGAACCAGTAGGACATAAAGTAGAAATGCCAAGAAAGAACATCGTTGAAATATATAAATGGAAGAATTATACCATGGAGAAAATAAATGAAATCACAAAAAATTATAATATCACAAAGGGAGAAGGAAAATATCTTAAAACTTGACTGATATCCAAAATCAATGAATGGTAGAAGGAGGGAAGCTAACCAAGAAGACAGACAGACTGAGAAGTGATTTGACCAAAGAAGTAATGAGTGTTCTAATGTTGAAGAGAACAGAATTCAGGGAAGGGTCACCAATATCAAATATTGCAAATTTCCAAAATGTATAATTAAGGCACAGACATTGCATTCATGTTAAGGATTTTTGTGGTGTTTTTTTTCCAATGGGCACAGAGGCCAAATTACAAAGAGATAAAGACTAATTAGTAAAAAAATAATAATTACACATACATTTTCAAGACGTTTAAGGATAAAATGCCAGAAGCCAATATCAGAGGAGGAAAAGGGTCAAAAGAAGGTTGAGCTAGTTAGGTGTCTGTTGCCTTTTCCTTTTAGATATTTTTAGTTATAGTCCAATCAATGTGTATTTAGTGCCTACACTGTGCATTGTGCATAGGGGAAATTCAAGGATGATTAGAATTTGATCCTTACTCCTCAAGCAGTAAACAATTTAGTGGACAAAATAGAAATTTAAAGACGTTGCCCAACACTGTGTGGTCCCTACTGCAGTCACGGTAGTCAGAAGGCTGTGGGAGCACCAAAGATGGCCATTAGTAGCCAGGTTGAGGCAAGAAGTGATGGTGCTGATGGGACCCCTGGACAGGTGCTGCCTGGTGAGTCCTAAAGGACTAGGAGTTTGGCCTCTTTCAATAAAGGAGTGGGAAAAAGCAGTACTATGTGCTTTCTGCAGAAACAAAGGATCTTACAGGAGCAAAAAACAGAAGTTGATAAAAAAGACAGTTAATAATGGCAGCTTGGTCCTATGTAAGGTAGAAAAGGATGAGATCAAGTAGGCCAGTCAAGAAATTAGGGGAAGCCAGGTTGGCTCAGAGGATTGAGCACTCACTTGGCAGCCCCTGGGGTCCCAGAATCATGTCCTGGCCCCAGCTCATGTGGACCCATATGCTGAACTGGGGTGTGGCCCCCAGTTTGGTTCTCACCCAGGGCGAGCTTTGCCCACAGCAGGGGTGTGCTTCCCATGTGGGGGGCCCCAGTTCAGTTCCAGCCCTGCAGGTCCCCATGTCCACCTGAGTGGAATGAAACTATATCACACAACCAATGATGGACAACTGTGGAGACCGCTCTGGGCCCTCTCCCCTTCTCTCTGTCTCTCTTTCTCTCTCTCTCTCTCTCACCTTCTCTCAAACCATAAAATAAATCTTAAATAAAATAACATAGAAAGAGTCTCTCTGTGTTTATGTCTGCTTATCTGTAAATGGGACAAATAATAGTACCTAACTCAGGTTTGTTGTAAGGAATAAAAGAATTAATACCTGCCAAGTGTTGAGAAAAGTGCCTGGAACATAACACACTGAAAATGTTAGCTGTTATTATTATTAGACCGGTGCTATCTACTGGAACTTTCTGAGATGACAGAAATGTTCACTGTGATGCCCAACATAGTAACCACTAGCCACATATGGGCCAGTGAGCACTGAAACTGTGACTAGTGTAACTGAAATTCCATTTTTTATTTATTTAAATTTAGAAAGCCACATGTAGCTGTTTAGAAGATACAGCAACCATTTTAAACAGATTTTATTGGTACAAAAAGATACTGATTTCTATTCCCCAAGTACCCTGGTCCTGAAATACTGTAGAATAGGCCTAATCAATTAAAGGGATGATTGTAGGACTCAGCTTTACTTCATGAGCACTGATGATCAAAGAAAGGATGGAGAAAAGATGTGCTCATGACCCCTGTGATTCCAAAGGAGGAGGCCATATCTGGCAGGATATTTGTTAGATAAACAAAAGTCTAGTAGCACATCTCCACCTAAACAAAACAGAGGTTCGACAAGCTTTTTGCTGACATGGGTCAATTGAGAGCGATTAAGGATCATAGCTGGAATTCTAACAGAAACAGGGAGCTGCTACCCATATGTACTCTTGAGCCTGGTTAATATCCAGTGACAATGGAATAATTTCACATCAGAGTCACCAAAAAAAGCCAATATCAGAGTCTGTGTGACAACGTGAAACTCAGTCTACCGTATTCACAAAAGGAGAAAGGAGAAAGATTATCCATGAATATGCATTTTCTTTTGTGGAAGCAGAAGAAACAACTGGATCATTAATGGGTGTGGTGCGATTAGGGTCTGAGGTAGAAGGGGATCTCATGGGTTCCTGCCACCAAGGCCACCTGAAAAGGAGGCTGCTGAGAAGTGGAAGGGGGGGGGGAGGGGAGGAGTTTGTGGTGGAGTTATTTGGGAGTTTCCGCTTTTTCCTTCCAGTACTTCAAAGCCTCTTCTTGAATCCAAAATTAGTTGTGTTATTTCTCTGTTCCTAGAACAAAATTGCACAGTGGTGAAAACAGCATATTCCTAAGAATTTATGAACAGGTATTATCATATTTGGAAAGCTTAATTAAGATGGTAGTATAGGGAAATGAAGGATAAAGCAACTCAAATAAAAAACCAGAAAGTAATTAAATGAAAAAAAAAAAAACATTCTCAAGCATTGCCAAGAAAACAGACATGCAAAAGCTGCAAGTTGTGGCTTGCTTTATGCAACAAGGCACTTTTCCTATAGAGTGGCGTACCTTGATCTTTTCAAAACTAAATCTTTGAAATTCACTAATAGCTTTTTCTATGTAGGGGAATTCTGTGTGTTTAATGTGTATGGCATGAAAAAGAAAATGCTTTGGGGTATAAATAATCCTACCTAATCAAGATCTCATTTTGGGAGTTTCTCTTCCTACTCTGAGTTGTGAGAGACTTGGGATCAAACGAAGCTTCACCCCTTATTTACTACATGATCTCGGGTGAGTTGTTTCACCTCACTGAGCTTCAATGTTCTTAACAGTGAAACAGCGACGATAATACACATTCACGGAATGTTGCAGAATTGAATTCAATGAGGTGGCATGTGCAAAAGGCCTGAGTGGTTGGAGCGTGGTGAGAACCTAATGCTCGTTACTCCTTCAGGAAGGGGTCAGGGCATGACAGAAGCTCCACAGAAGCTTACTTCACACAGCCAAGAGCTGACCTGGCCCTCTTTTAGACACAGGAACCAAACAAGCTTGATTCTAGGATTTCTTCTCCAAGGGAACCACACTTCTGGTGGTTCTTTTAGGCCTTCCAGATAAACCAGAGAAGACCTGGGTGACCAGGAAGAAAGAGCAGCTGCTGCCTCAGGCTCCAGATACAACCATACCTCTTTGGGGAAGCCGGGATGGCTCAGTGGGTTAAGCGCTCACTTTGCAGCCCTGGGAACCGAGGATTGAATCCTGGCCCAGGCCTGTGCAGACCCACATGCTGAACTGGGGAGTTCCCCCAGTTCAGTTCTCACCGGGTGAAGACCCAGCCCAGTTCCTGCCCTGTGCAGCCCCCGCCCACCTGTGGAATGAAACTATGTGGAAAAACCAATGATGTGCAACTATGGAGACTGCTCTGGGCCCTCCCCCTTCTCTCTGTCTCTCTGTATCTCTCTCTCTCTCTCTCTGTCAAAAACAATAAAAATAAATCTTTAAAAAAAAAACCAAAAAAAAACATACCTCCTAGGGCTTCCCCCTGAGGCTGTCAGGATCCTGGCTCCAGTGGCCATTGTCAGCCTTTGAACTGTGACCCAGCCTGGCCCCATCTGCCATCCTACCCTCCAGTATCAGGCTACTGCTGCCTTGAATTCTCACCTGATCAGCTAAGTTTATGGTTCCCATCTAGGACAAGGAACATTGCCTAGTCTATCAGATTTTAGGTTTTAATTTTCAAATATCATCTTTCCTAACATTGAACAATGTGTATTTTTTCAAAAGAAACAAACAAAAGAAATAGGAGCATGTTTTAGGGAAGCAAACTGCTAGCCTTCCTTACCTGAGGCAGACAATGGAGAGAGATACCGGTAATAACCCAGGGTAGTTATGGGTAACACAGGGGTTTGGTTTGACATAGTTCAAATGAGACGGGACATCGTTTGGGACAAGCATTTGCCCTGGAGTTAGTAGTCAAGTAGAACATGAGTTCAAGTGCCCTGAGCTCAGAGCAGGCAGATGTCAGAGCTCAGGCACTGGCCAACATGAAGGGGGCGTTCCAAGCAAAGACGTTCCTGGAAGTCTTATTCTTGTCCTAGGGTTTTGCTAAAGGAGGTGACCGAGAAACTTGGTTAATTCAGATTTCCTTCTAGAACTCTCTAGATCTTAAAGGAACCAAAGTCTCTGTATTCCAGGTCTGTTTCCAGGTATATGACACTGGAAAGCACCCTCATGTCCCCATGTGTCTGTCTTTTCCTCGGTAGGAAAACAACACAAATTCTTAACACATTATGAGATTTTTCTGTGACTTTTATTGATTTATTTATTTTTTTAACTCATCAGCTATCGTTAGTGTTAGTGTATTTTATGTGCGACCCAAGACAATTCTTCTTCTAATGTGGTCCAGGGAAGCCAAAAGGTTGGACACCGCTTGTTCTAGTCTGACTGCAGCCTCCAAAGAAGAACTGGACTTCCATGGAAACACATTATCATCATCCTTAGAAAATTTCTGAGAAATTAACTTTTCTGCAGGCTCTCCTCTTTCTGGCACAGTAACTTTGCATCAGCTAAGAATCCCAAAACATTTAGAAAATACATGGTGGAAGGATTCTAAGAACTGACTTACGCAAATGCAAAGCAATAGCCCAGATAAACGGGAATGTTTGCAAAAGATACAGAAAGTAGAGCCTTCTTAAACATATGAGAAGCCACTCTACCTCAACCATCCACATGCACACATGTTGCTAAAACACAATGGCACATCCGATTTTACGATCTGGCCCTAACAAACAAGCACAGTTTCTGTGGTACAGATTCGCAGGGAGGAATGCACTGGCCTGACCATTGAGCAGGAAACTTAGTGTCCTCCTAAGAGTTCCATTAAGGACAGCTCTATTGTGGAACCTGATTAACTTTTAAGCCTTGGAATTTACTTAGAGATAAAAAGATACATTTATAGACATCTAAAACCTGTATCCCATGTCTATCTAGAGCTTGAGTATTCTTCATTAGCATCCAAGACAAGATCATCTCGGCCACAAAATGTATGAATAAGTAAGACATTAAAACAGTCTCAGCCACCTCCCACTCCCTACCTCTTGTCTAGAAAATTAATCAATTTTGTGTCTAATGGTGGCCCAACGAGTTCCATGATCAGAAAGAACACTCTTATTTCCCTTTCCTCCAAGTCTTCTTGGAAAATGTGTATAATGACACAGATGGTTTATCTTCATCAAGAAAACCTGAGAATTCCTAAAACTTTTGAGTTTCTTGTAAGAAGGCCCTCATTCCTGTGAAATACAAATAACTACAGAGAAATGCCCTGAACTAAAACTTGTTTCCATTTCAAGGGAACTGGAACAAAAGGTCACTTTGAAATGTAGAAGCAAGATAAGAAAAACAAATAGAAGTCCAAATGTTTTATTTCCCTCCCAGTGGTAAGTGCTTACAGAGGGTCCTGGCTGCAGGTGAGGGCTGAATTAGAATAATAGAAAACATCTGTTGACTCAAACTACCTGGCCTCTAACTCTCTAAGCCTCTGGCCTCAGGTGGACCTTTATCACAGACGCACTGGTTATTCCCCTTAGCTCGTAGAGTAGCATCCTGAACAATGTGGTCAGATAATTTCCCAAAAAGAATGAAAACTAAAGCCTCTAGATACCCCAAGGTTGTCTCTCTGTTACCCTGCTCTCTCTGCACCCTAATGAATTCTTCTTTCCCCTTTTTCCAAGGCTCATCTCTATTCCCTTATTGGCTCTAGGAACTAGAGAGGGTCTTCCGGAGAGAGGGAAGCCACAGCTCATATTTCAAGGGTTCTGAACACACCAGCTGTTTCCTCCACTCACACCGTTCCCCAACACAGACCCTCTTCCCATCTACATCTCAATCTCTATGTATTATATTCCTGATCTGTAATGCACTTCATAAGCTATATGTAGTAGAATTCCTTAAAAATTGTCCCTTTTAATTCATTACTTTAAAAAACACATTTATAGAGCACTTATTACATCAAATAAAGGTTAAAGTGTTTCCCTTCACATGTATTTTTGTAGAACATACACATGAAATATGCAAGACCCACGATCTGCTTATTACTTATCACTGTGCCATAAGAATTCAAAACAGCCCCAGGGACAATTGGTGATTCCTCATGCACAGCCTACCTACAAAATCTTTTTTGTTTTAGAAATGAAACAGGGCAGTCTAGCCAGCCATTATCTCAGAAGTGAATTATGTGCCTGTTAGCAAGGCTTGGCCCAATATCTCCCTTCTTACATTTCTTGGCTTTGTTTATTTGCCATGTTCTTTTCTTCTTGAAAATTATAGACATGGTAATTCACTTGAGATACATAGGGAATCTCAATTTGGCACCAGCGTTACTAGGAAATGGTTTCCTTTTAAAACGAGATAGGGCAGCTTGCACTTGCTGCAATGGATCAAACAGCCATTTTCATGTCTATCCTCAATAACAAGTGGGAGCTCAGATTTTTAAACAGAACAGCCATGTTGCCGTCTCAGGATAACAAAGGAAAAACATGACAGCTTGTTTTGGAGATGGAGGAAAGAGGATCTCAACAAATCATCAAAACAAAACAAAACAAAAAACAAAACAAAAAAAGACCTCTGTTAGCATATTTGTAAAGATTTGGGGGGAGGGAGGTATACGAAAAAAATCAACTGTCTATTATCTCTTGATGAAATTATACCTAATGTAAGAGCCCGAATTCTAATTGACCTCAGATGTTGGGCAGTGGAGGCTGGGAAGGACTGCCACTAGTCAGAATATCAGAAGAATATGCCATAACTTGTCATATAAATTCTCTCTCTTTTTCTTAGCTTTCTAGTAAGAATGCCTCTAACTGAGCAACTTCTTTAGAGTCACTTAATATTCTCATTTAGAGGTCTTGGTTGTTGTAGTGTTTGGCAATTGGAGACTGCTTGTAAAAGCCGACTCTGTACCCATTTCCCACGTGGCATTGCACAAGGAAATGGGAAGCCTACCGTCTCTCTCATTTAGAGCAAACTTCTGGAGCTGATCGAAGAACAGCCCTCCTGTTAATCTGCACCTCCACAGTCTTTGTGTTAAAGATACTAACAGCTGTGGCGATACAAAAGAAAAAAACTTTTTTTTTTTTTTTTTTTGCATAACATGCGTGCTATAAGGGCCTATGCAACATCTGTGCAAAGGGGCTTACTGCTAGCGTGCGCTGCATTTTTAGCAAGGTACAGAGAATTTCAGACAAGGAACATGCCCGCCGATAGGCAAATGCTGCATATATTTTATGCCATCCTGAGCTTTCCCAAGCAGCTGATATAATTTTCTAATTTGTGGGAGGTGTACTTTCAACCCTTTCTGCTTGTCATTTTTGATGTTTTGTTTTTTTTTAAAGACTTTTTTTTTTAATAATGACTTTCTTTTTAATATATTTTTATTTATTTATTTATTTTTGACAGAGAGAGAGAGAGAGAGAAAGAGAGAGAGAGAGAGAGAGAGAGAGAGAGAGAACTGAACTGGGGGAGCCCCCAGTTCAGCACATGGTTCTGCACGGGCTGGGGCCGGGATTCGATCCCTGGTCCCCGGCGCTGCAAAGTGAGCACCCAACCCACTGAGCCATCCCGGCTTCCCCCATTTTTGATGTTCTGATTCTGGTTCCCAAATCAGCAATTAGGGCACCCAAGTAAGGACCTACTATTACTGTGGTCTCCCTTCATTTTTGGCTTGCCTGTTCCCAACATTAAAATTGCTGGATAGCAAACTGCTGGAGTTTCCGCGGAACTAGACAATGACCAAACGTGCCATCACTGCACCCTTCTCCTTCTCACGCACAATGTTTATTGCTGTCTTGGTGGCACACGCCCAGCCAGCCTGCGACATCGCTTATTCTGAAAACCTCTCAGAATCTTCACATTTCCAATAGAAATGCTCCCTCTTGTGGTGGCTGCTGAATACTGCGGTCCTGTCTTCCCGCGGGAGAGCTACACAACACGGGACATCCTTCTACAAAGAGGTCTATGGAGATATGAGGAACTCCAGTCTGCCCAGGGCTGAAAGCTCTGAACCTCTTACTGTGAGAGCTAAGTCCTAACTATAACCAGGTTTTCAGATATAGTTTGAACCATGTAAACTTGCAGATTGTTAACCATTTTCTCCTAAAACAAATGGCAATATCATACAGTTCAGTTTATATACAAGGTCTGGCAGAAATAATGCCCTTTTAAAAGTAGTATAGTATAAACAGACTAGTAAGCTTTGTATTCCAGTTTTCCTGAAGTACAATGACCCCATCGACTCACAAGGAAACAGCAAGTGAGAGCAGTGAAGCTGTGCTATCAAAATACTCATTTGTTACGTGAAGAATTTGTAATAAAAGATTTGGTGTAGATTACCAGCTCATAAAAAAGGGGGCTATTACTTCTGCTGACCCTGTACAAAGATAAACCAGGAAAAGTTCTACTAGCCCCTATCGTTTTATCTGAGCCCTTTGAATACCATCCAAGAATAGAAATTATTTTTATTCTAGTAACTACCATGAGGAGTTTTAAACACAATAAATATTTTTCAAGCCCTAAACATTAAGTAATTTTTGCTAAGCTTTGAATATTATCTCCTCATGTTTCTTGGTCAACTGACAGTTAATTATAAAGAGCAGGCTTAAAAAGTTGGATTTCCCTATATCTCTCTTTTATTTGTTAAGGAGCACTTGCCAAATAAACGGCAAAACTACCTCTACCCTAGCTAAATAGGGTGCTGCGATTCGTAGATTTAATAATTTGTTGTTATATCTACAAAGTTATCCTGTAAGTGCCCTATCTATTTGCCTTTAATATGAGAAATTAAATAAGATGTGATGAATTATGATTAGCAATCTTTTTTACAATGTAAATTCATTGTGCTAATAAAATTTTGAAATAAAGTTTTAATTATTCAATATTAAATATCATTGACATAAAATGGGAATTACATATTTATAACCTCATACCAGAAACTCTTTATAATAAATAAAGAGTTCTAACAAATCAATAAGAAAAATCAACAACTAATTATGGCAAGGAATGTGATCAGACAATTCATATGCTTTTAAAAAAAAATGGTGAAATACAGAAAAAGAAGCTCAATTTTACTCAAACTGAAAGCAGTGAAAATTAAACCTATATTAAGATAACATTTTTTACCTCTTAGATTGGCAAACATTAAAAGATTTGTTAACACACTTTTGACAAGGTTATGAAGAAACAAGGACTCTTACAACATTTCTGGGGCGTACTTCCTAGAAAGGACAATTTTGTAAAAACTATCCACTTCACATGCATATATATTCCTGGACCTGGCAAATATCATGTCTGGTTATATAGACTACAGCTATGCTTAAATACATATCATTATATATATATATATATATACACACACATATATATATATACACACACACACACACATACACAAACACATATAATATGATATATACACACATATATACAATATATGTATACAGTGTTCCCTCGCCACTTCGCGCTTCATGTTTTGTGGCTTCAGTGCTTCGCGGGTTTTCCCAAAACATTCATCAAAAAATAAAAATGAAAAAATACAACCATGTCGGCAGCCACATTGGGGAAAGGAGTGTTGTTTCATGTGGATGCGCGAGAGAGAAGGATCCCTGCATGTCACACAAAGAGATGAGGTGACTCAGAGCACATCCCACGGGCTCTCATAAAGGCGCGGGATTGGTTTCCGGGGCGACATCGACCCATGAGAGGAGGAGTGGATGTATCCCTGTGAGCTGATTGTCTGCGCATCATCGCAGCCTCACCTAGCATCTTCTCTTGTTGTATCTCGCCAGTCTTGTCCATGATGTTGACTGTCTCGCATACTGTATTTTAGTGTTGTGTGGGCGATAACTTGTTTTGTTTAAGCGATAACTTTTTTTATTAATTAAGCCCTTATAATGCCGCCTAAGCGCTGTGCCCCTGCGAAAGCTTCCTCCGGGGCGCCCAAGAGGAAGAAGATGATGACCATCAGCGAAAAAGTGAAACTTTTAGATACGATCAAAGAGGGCAGAAGTGATGCATCTGTGGCACGCCATGACGGGGTGAATGAATCTACAGTGCGG
>PVKE010007909.1:0-49220 GCA_004027555.1 Craseonycteris thonglongyai
TTTTTTTTTTTTTTTTTTTTTTTTTTTTTTTTTTTTTTTTTTTTTTTTTTTTTTTTTTTTTTTTTTTTTTTTTTTTTTTTTTTTTTTTTTTTTTTTTTGCCTGGTATGTCTTTTTCCATTACTTTACTTTCAACTTTTCCAAATCTTTATTTTGGATGTACAAGTATTTCATTTAAATACGAGGTCCCGGGATTTTAAAAAATACAATTCAATAGACTATACTTTAACTGGTGAATGTAGGTTATTTATAATTTATTTATCATCTATAATTTAGCCTTGTTTCTACCATCTTATATCTGGCTTTCTATTGTCCCACATTTTCTAGTTTTTTCTCTTTTCTTGACTTAAAAAAAAAATTGATTGAGTTTGTGTTTGTTTGTTGCTTTATTCTATTTTCCCCTTTATTGGCTTGGAACTTATGCCAATTCACTCATTCTATTCTGTTAGTGGTTACCCTGATAATGTTCCCTTGACTACTTCATAAAATCTGAAGTTACTACTTAACAACCTTCCTCTCCCCAAAGATTTTAAGGACCATGGAATAGTTTCATTCTAATACCCACCCCTTCCCACTTTACATGCTATTATTTCCCTGTATTTTATTTGTGATGATTTGTAAACCACAGATTAGATGTTGTTATAATTTTATAAGGCACTGTTCAGATTTGCCTTTCTCTTTGTACTCATCTCTTTGCTCACCATTCTTTCTTGTATCTCAACTCTTTCTTTTGGAATAATTTTCCCTCTCCCTACAATATCTCTTTTAGGAGTTCTTTCAGTGTTGATGATAAACTGTAGGTTTTGTTCATGTGATAATATCTTTATTTTGTCCTCATAGACATAGGTGGAAGATTGTTTTACTAGGTGCAGTAGTTTAGGTTAACAGTTAGTTTTGCCTGTCATTTAAATACTATTTCACTTTCTAATGGTTTTCATTATTATTGTTTTTTAAATGTATACAGTCCATCTTTTTCTCTGACTACTTTTAAGATCTCTCTGTCTTTGGTATACTTTAGTTTTACATTTAGGTAGGTATGGAAATCATTTTATATATCTTACGTGTTAACCTTCCTGTATCTCTGTGTGTGTGTGTGTGTGTATACACATATACACATATGTGTGTGTGTGTATATATATATATACACACACACATATATATATATATATATATATATATATATATTTGTATGAGTTACAAAAATTTCAGCCATTACTCTTAAAATATTGGCTCTCCTCCATCTTTCTATTCTCCCCTTTATCTCTTCACAAAATATATATTAGAACTTTTCATTCTACATACCATATCCCTTAATTGCTCATTTTTATATTTGTCATCTCCTTGTCTGTCTGTGTCTTATTCTGAATAATTTCTTCAGATACATCTTCCAATTAAATAACTTCTTCAGCTTTATTTAATGTGCTATTTAACTCTTCTATTTACATTTTTATTTCAATACATTATATTTTTACTTATAAAAATTCTATTTGGTGCCTTTTCAATTTGAGCAGTTTTGATAGTCTCTTGCTGTTGGATTCATTTTCATAGTTTTGTCTTTTATTTCTTTAAGTGTTTCATAATTATTTCACATTTTACATCTGATGATTTCAATGTCTGAAGGCTTTGAGAATCTAAACCTGTTGCTTCTTAATCTGTGACTCCCATTCATAGTAACTTGTTTCCTTCTGTGTTTAATGACCTGTTGTTGTCAATTCATCTTCGGTTGGTCTTAATCTCTGAAAAATTTAGGAAATGATTTTCTCCAGAGAGAATTTGCATTTTTATTTTAGAAGCCTGGGATAATATAATACCAACTGGGGACGGGGGTGGGGGGGAGGTGCGGGGGTGAGGGGGAGAGGAGAGGGGGGGACAAGGGGGCATCTAGGATACCAGCTTAATCTAGGAGTCACAGGCCCAGCCTCCCACTTTGTCACTGGTCCAAATCTAGTCTTCCATTACATTATAATGTTTACTATCTGTCACGAGGTCTACATAAACTGTACAAACATTTGTCCCTGGGTAATCCACACTTTATGAGTGCTAAGTAGTCTGGATTCACTTGACACACTTCCAAGCTTTTATACATGGTGCTCCTTCTGCCTGGAATATTTGTCCTTTCATTTCTTCTTCTTCTTCACGCGATTAAACTAATCCTTCTCAGACTAAGTTCAGGCCTTTTCTCCTCCCAAATACCTTGCTGACAACCCCTAATTTGCATTAGATGACTCTCCTGTGTGCTCCCAGAGCACTTTCTATCTACCTCTGTCATTGCATTTTCCATGCTGTATTATAGTAATCTGCTTACTCATCGGTCTTCCTCCATGAGACTTCTTATGGGCAGGGGTCATGGTATAGTTACACTGTTTCCCCAGTGTCTAACATAGGGCCTGGTCCATGGTAGATTAACAAATGGTTTTGAATAAATGGAAGATCGCCTGAATGAGTGGGTGAGTGATGATTTTGGAAGGGACAATTTGGGGCTTGCTGAGAGAGTGACGGACAGTGAAGGAAGACAAGAAGAAAAGGGAGATGACTGGTGTTTTAAAGTGGTTTGTTTTGTTCTTGCGTATGTGGAAGAAAGTTGTCATTTCATTTCATCAAAAGTTTATTGAGCATCCAGTATGTGCAAGGCACTGTGCTAGATGCTAAATACAAAGATGAAGACCAAAAAACAAAATAGAAACAAAACCCACTTCCTTACTTATCCCTCCCCACACCACCCTCTTAAGGCGGATTTGGCTTGAGCCAGGAAGCCAGGCCCTTGGGGATTCAGCACCAGGGAATGGAGTACAGCATGCTCTCATCTCACCCTGACTTTCACCCCTGTGTCTCCAAGGCTGACCAGCATGTATCCCTAGTCCAAGTCCTGCATCTCCCATGTGCCTGAGCAACTAAGGCATGTGCTTGATCCATTCTGGATGAGGTACCAGGGAAGGTTAGGGGAGCAGTTCTGGCTAACTAAGGGGAGCTGCAAAGGCACACCTGCTCCAATGAGCCCAAGAAGTGCACAGGGACAGGGAGCTGGGAGGGGCACGCTGTCAGGTAAGAGTGGAAATGCCAACTAGAGATGCTGTTGCCCTGGGGGAAGGAACCAAACTTGCTCCTGGGAATTGCTTGTGGGATGGTAGAGTCAGAGCTGGAGCTTAAGAGGTTGGGGAGGGGCCAGGGATACAGGGAACCTAGAGGCATCAGTGAAGAGTAATCTGAACACATAGAGGGCCTCTCCTCTGTCAGTTTTTGAATTGTCCTCTCTCTTCACACAGATTATCTCGTCTCTCCTACAAACTGTTACAGAGGCTGGGGCATGGCATGGGTATGGCCGGCCTACACAGTGGCCCCAAATCACTGTATTCTGATGTTTGTGCAATTAGGGAGTCTGTGTCTCCTGTTTCCTGGGATCTGAGCATCAGGTAGTAGGGCGGGTTCCTGGAGGCTGGAGGCCTAGGATTGGATCACATCTCCCTGACCTGCTGGAGAACAATAACCCTCCTCTTCCCCCACCATTTCCCTGGAAAGTCAAACCTTATTCTCTTTCAGCTGGAGGAACCCTAACAGCCTTTCTCGGGGATAATGATTGTTTCAAAGGCTTGTTTTGTAAGGAAGCCAGGGAGAATGCATAGGTGTGAGGGGTTAAAATCAATTCTCCACTTGATCTAGCTTCCTGGGCCAAGGGAATGAGTGTGTGAGAATCTCCTCTGTAGGTATAGAGACAGAGACGGAAAGAATGCCACCGAGGGAGGCTTGGGAGGAAGCCAAGCAAGGGGGCTTGAATCCTGTGTCCTTGCTGGGACCCAGGCCAGCGGTCAAAGAGATGTGCTTGAGCACCTCCCTCACCAACAGGTAGAGGGACCCAGGTACCAAGTGCCCAGAGAAGGGTGCTCCAAGGCACTGCCTTCACACTGATTTCCAGACGCTCAGAACAGCGCCCTGTACACCCAGTAACCGGTGTCCGACTTCCCCTTAGTTTAGGACAGTTAGTTGTGCGTTTGGGGCAAGTGGCCTCTGGGCTTGCCAAAAAAGTGCCCCAGGAACCAGGCTTTCTTTCAAAGGGAAGGGAGGTGGGTGGGAAGCACCAGAGGTCCTTAGCTAGGGACAGTCATGGGGGTTAGGTTACTGGTGTTAGTTTCCGTAAGAACCTGCGCTGGAAATAATCTATAAGGTCCTCGGGGGGCACAACCCCTGCCCACCCAGGACACAGCCAGGAAACCTCGAGCAAACGCGACCCGGCTTCACCCTCCAGACCACTCTCCAGCGCCCCGCCGCGTCCCCCATCGGCACGTGCTCACACTCGTCCTCCGGACGCTCGTGGCCCCGGCGGGGACCGCCCCTCGGCCGCTTCCCGGCGACGCCAGCCCGGCCGCACCGGCTCAGGCGCTGATCCCCACCGGGCTGGCTTCGTCCTGCTCGCGGATCAGGCGCGCGCCCACAGTCCGCAGGGCGCGCGAGCGGCCGGGCGAAGCGGGGGCTCGGGGCGGCGACGTGCGCGTGCGGCCGGGGGCCGGGGAGCGCGCGGGCGAGCGCGGGTAGCGGCGGGCCGAGCGCACGGGCAGCCCGGGGGAACGGCCGGGCACGGCCGGCGACGCGGAGTAGCCAGGCGGCCCGGGCTCCGTCGCACTCCGGGGCTCCGGGGCGGGGTCCTCCTCGGGCTCCGCGGCGTCCTGCAAGGACACGCGCCAGGCTCAGCGGACGGAGGCCCGGTCTGGGGGCGCCCCTGGAGAGGCCGCTGGGAAGACCGAGGTGGAGAGAGTTCCCTCCACACCCCCACCTCCCGGAAGCGGGCAGACCCGTGGGTCTGGCTTTCCTTGCGAGGTTCCTGGCAGATAACAGGTGCCCGGGAAACGTTGGAGTGCGTTAACCTGATTGAGTGCTTTGCCCCCTTAGTCTCCTCTTTCACCAGTCTTGTTGGAAAGCACCACACATACAGAATTAGGTGGAATAGAAGGGAAATCACCAGAGTTGGTGTCCAAAGACCTGGTTGGAAGCCTAGACCTGACACTTACTTCCTTGTTTGACTCAGAGCAAGTCATTTCACCTCGGTCAGCCTATTTTTCTAATCTCTAAAGTGGGGATGACACCAATATTTCTCGGGTTATTCTCAGTCCTATAGAGGGATCCGGCTACCGAACCCCAGGAGGTGACTGGGGCTCATATGGGGCTTGGGGGGCACCCAGCCCAGAGCTGCTCACCTTGTCCTTCAGGATATAGAGGGCCATGGGGTTCTTCCGCTCCTGCTCTCCGCTTCGTGGGAGGGTGTCAGCTGCACAGGGCAGAGAGTGGGGTGGCTGGCTGAGGTATAGAACCCGTCCCACCAGCCAGCACCTACACTCTGCTCCCCAAGTGGCCAGTCAAGGCCCTGCCACAACCTCAACCAAAGGCTCAGCAACACCTGGGCGCCTACCTTGGCCGCACCTCTCCCTGCTCTGCAGTCTTCGTGCAGGTGCTGGAGGAAGGGGCCCTGCAGTGCTGGCCTCCTTGTTGCCCAGATCTGCCTTTTCCCAGCAGCCCACTGATCTGAGTGGCGATGGGATGGGTGAGTGGGCAGCTGGGAGCTCACCTTCTGATTTCAGGCTGTCATCATTCTGATCCATATATTCCAGGGAGCTTTGCTTTTCCAGCTTCCTCTTCTTCCTGCAAATCAACCCAGTACCGGGGGAACAGAGCTACTGAGGGTGAGAAGAGGTAGTCTGGGGGCGGGGTTGTAAAAGCGGCCTTGTAATGGAAGAGTCACAAGTCATCCTGAGTCTGTCGCTAACATTGCGGCTTTGGGCAAGTCATGTAACCAATGGGCATCTCAGTATCAGCTGTAAATTGTAGGTAATTGTACTTCAAGGTCGCACACTAACCACCACCACAGTGCCTGGCCCACAAGAGGTGCCCTGCACGTGAAACTGTTATTAACTGTGCTCAGTCATCAGGGGTTGTGAGAATAGGAGGTGGTTCCACACACAACACCCACAGGGGTGAGAAGGATCTCCCGGGACGAGGTGCAGGGCCCTGGCAGGGAAGGCAGTTAAAGAGCCTAAGAAAAGAGAGAGCTGGGGTTTGGGTTGGATTGAGGGATCCGGATACTCAGGGTGTGGAAGTTGGGGAGTTACCCAGACTTTTTGGAGGGTTTCCAACAGGCACAGACTGTCACCAAGGTCACAAGGAGGAAGATGCCTCCTGTGGACAAGATGATATAGAGGGAGCTTCTTCCTAGAGGGAGAAAGAGAGAGAGGCAGAGAGGTGGGAGACTGCAGAGGAGGCACCCGGTGTGGTAAGGAGAACTTCCTGCAGTGCCTGGAGGTGGAAAGGAATCCCAGGCAGGTGGTTGGCCCATGAGAGAGCGTGCGCAGAGCACACCTCCCACCTGTTGCTGCCTTCTATGGAGAGGTGGCTCATGGCTGCCTTTCTCCCCCTCTGTCTGAGATGTTCGTGGCCACTCAAGGGCACCTCCCTGGCAGGGTTTGGAGCCCTAAGGGAGGGCAGCAGGGAGACTCACTGTACACAGTGATCTTGATGGGCAGGCTGCGGCCCTGGCTGATGGGGTTCTCCACCACACAGCTGTACAGGTCATCGTCCTCCATGAGCACACGGGTGATGGTGAGAACCTTTTGGTCGGGGGACAGGAGCATTCGCGAGTCATTGAGGAGGGGCTTGCCATCCTTCAGCCAGGTGTAGCTGGGCTTGGTGCCGTTTTCATGTGAGCAGTTCAGGGTGAAGGCCTCGCTGAGCTCCAGCACAGTGGTCGAAGCCACTAATACCTGCGGCCTTGAAATGGGCGCTGAGCCCAGGGGTGGGGAGCCAGTGAACCAGGGGCCAAAAAGCTTCTCCCTGCCCCTACTTGCCAACACAGTACAACTCAATTTGTGGTCTGAGAGGCCCTTAAGAGATCATCAGTCCAGTTCTTCACTGTCATCCATCCATCCATCCTTCCTTCCATCCATCCATCCATCCATCCATCCATCCTTCTATCCATCCACTTACTCATTTATTCATCAGCTAGTTACTGAGCACTTACTAAACATAGGGCATACAATTCTGAACAAGACAGCTATGGTCCCTGACCTCATGGACCTTTCTTTTCCTCCTTCCTCCCAAATCTTTCTAAGATGTCTTAACCGGAGCCAGCCTGGAACAACAACTAAGCCTAAGTACAACTGTCTAGGTTTCAATATTGGCTTTGTCACTTACTAGCTGCCTGACTTGGGCAAGTTATACAACCTCTTTGTGCCTCTGTTTCTTCTTCTACAAAATGAGAATAATAATAGTAACATCCCTAGATTATTATAAGCATTAAATGAGTCAATGTATGCAAAGCATTAAAACAGGTTATGGCATATGGTAAGTATGTGTTATCTGTAGCCCATCTGCTCACTTCTGTCGTCCACTTGGCCCCCTCCCAGCTCCCAGCTGGCTTTGTGTTTGTTGTCCCGGGGTCTGGCCGCAGCCCTGGCTCCTTCCCTGCCATAGCGCTTACCATCCACAGTGAGGTTGATGGTCTTCTCCCCGGTGAAGGTGTCGTCGGTGATGGAGATCTCCACCTCATAGGTGCCTTCGTCAGCCAGCTGCAGGTCGCTGAGAAGCAGGGAGCCATTTTCGAAGAGGCGGATGCGGTCTCGATAGTCCGGCCGCAGGGTGCCAATGACCTCTGTGCCAATGGACTGAACCACGGTCACTGGCTTGTCCCGCTTCAGCTGCCACTTCACCACGGGCTTGTCGCTGCTGGTGCTGCTGTACTGCACGGAGAGCAGCGCTGACTTCCCCACCGTGCCGTGGATCAGGCGCACCGGGCTGGTGATGTTCACCCCCTGCAGGGGTTCTGCGAACAGAGGCCCGTGGGGAGCGAGCAGCGTCAGCCCGGGGCTCCTTATCCCACTTCCACCTTCAAGTCCTCTGATCTCTTCACGCCTCTCCCTTCTGGGCCCTTCATGTCCAATCAGCTCTTCTTTCTTGTGCTCTGATGCCCTCTCCTCTCCCACGGTGGCTCCGGGCCCCTCTGCTACTCTAACGCCCCTCACACTTATCCCATTGCCTCATCTTCTCCTAGCTGACCCTCTGCCCCTGGCCTTTCCCCCAGTGCCTTCCCCACACCCTGTGCGCTCTGCTCACAGAAATACTGAGCACTTCCCACGTGTCAGGAACTGTTCTTTGTCCTTGGGTTCTATCAATGAGCAAAGCAGAAAAGTACCCCTATCCCTTGTAGCTTATGTCATTAGACCTTAGAGTGAATTTGTCCGATTTTATTCTTGATTGGGAATTGGGAGAGTGGGGTGGGGTGGGGTGGTAGAGAAAACATGGGGACATAGATTCACAGAGAAAGCAGTATGTCACAAGATAGTGCCCATAAAGGAGAAGTTTAGGCCTGACGACAACAGGGCCACCCTCCAGTTTAGACCAAGAGCCTCTGGTCTTCTTGCCCCAGCTGCAGGTAGCATCTACGAGGCCTGCCCAGGGCAGAAGAGCCTGCCACGGGGGAGATGATGCTGGAAATTCACCCCAACTCCAGGCCAATTTGCATCCCCAGTAGCAGAGGGATTTGGGACGAGTAGAAAAAAGAGTTTGGGATCAGAAGGCCTTGTGAAATTGGGTTTCACCACTTACTGGCTGTGTGGATTTGGGCAAGTCATCTTTCTAGGCCTCAATCTTCTTGTTTGGAAAATAATGATAATCACAATAAGAGCAACTGCCATATCAAGCCACAGTGGAAATGTCACAATATCTATGTTGGTTATTGTTGTATGGCGGGGGGAACACAAGACTGAGCATCAGAACTTTGGGCCCCAGTGTTGTCTTAGAACCTAGGAGAAATCACTTATCTGTGTGGGGCTCAGATCTCCTATAGGTAAAGTGAATGGTCATCTAGCTGGCCTCTTTGGGTTGTTCCAGCCCTATTATTCGGGGATTTTACCATCTGGTCCAATGGCTGCCCCATCCAGAGACACATTGCACATTTCAGGGTTCTCTTAGGAACTTTGGGGCCTGAACTGGTGCTGCTTGGTGATGTCACCAGCCTGGTAGAGCAGCATAATGACATGAAGGAGTGTCTTCTGGAGAGGATATCCGTTGGGCACAGGGCTGAATTTAGCTGAAGAGACATACACATGTCAGGTGCTCAGTACCTCTGTGCCCCCAGCTGCTTCCTTTGACTGTCATTGCCTCTGAAGTTCCCTCTGTCTTCCTCACCCCTGTTTCCCACTCTGCTACCAACAGTTTAGATGTGAGGAAGCTGAACTGAGCCTTCCCCTTTCATATTTCTCTTCTTGTGCCTAGAAGACTCAGACCAAAACCAGGAAGCAAACTAAAAGGTTAGTAGTAGAGATCTAAGCAAATTTAATTTAATAAACATACTCAATCCACTTTTAGAACAAGTGCTATGTTAAGTAGTGAGTTTACCATTTGTGGAAATGGTCAAGGAAAGACCACTAGACTATTCTTTTAACCTCTTTGTGCCTCAGTTTCCTCCTCTGTGTAATAAGGTGGTAGGACCAGATAATCTCTAGGGGCCTCCTCAGCTCTGATACTCATTACCTGCCAGGTATGCTAGAATCATAAAACCTTATAGAAGAGACTAATGATTAAAGCTGCCCTATACATATATGAATATTATATGCTTATAATTGAGAGGAGTCTTATTTTTGGGGAGATAGAATAGACAAAATTAATTATTTTCAAATATTTTCATTAAAGGCATACTTGTTCCCACAAACTTTATATAAAAATGAAAAGAAACAGAACCTAGTTCTAGTTTATCTGACTTGGTAGGAGAGCTGATGGGTGCCAGAATCCTGTCCTCCCCAGTAACTTGAGAAGCTAGTAGGAATCCCTATGGTTCAGTGTATTAGACTGAAATCCATTTGGCCACATGATCCTTAAGATTGCTTCCAGCTTTAGTTTCTGTGATTGTTTAAATAGGATTTCCTGCCTCGCACCTGCTAGGTCCCAGACTTGGCTTGATTTGGAAAAGCAAGCTTTCACATTTCCCTGACTTGACAAATGGACATTGGTTTGTGTGACTTGAGATGACCCTGAAGAATATCACTGTGCTTCACAAGCCATGATGGTGATGATCAGATAGTTGGGGAACATCTACTCCACTTCCTTAAGACCCAGTCTGAAGCAGTGGGCTATGCACATGAAGGACATATATTCAGAGCGATCCTGGAGCTTAGGAACCCTAAGCACCAGATTTGAGGTTCTCATTTACTCCTTTCAGGAGGCTGGACAGTGACAGTTTCAGCCCTAAGAAAAAATGGAAGGGATTTTCCTCCCACCTTGTATCTTCTCTGGCTCTCCCTTGAGTTTCCCCTGCATCCACTCTCTCCTACCCTATACAAGATCCTAGTGGTCCTTGTGTGATGCCTTTCCCCAGTCAAGTCTGCTCTTTCTGCCAATTTAAACTTGATTCTTCTGGTTTAAAATACTGGGGAAGCTAGAGCCTCACCCTCCTCGAGGTGGGTGCCTTCCTCCTGCCCATGACTCATAGGTACATGCATGCGTGTTCAGAAGTGAATGCAGCAGTCTCCCTCAGAAGCTGACAAAGAGCGCAGTTTGCTGAGCAAACAGTGTTTCCCAAAACTCTTGCCAGAACTGGACTCTGTATTGAGTTCAGGGTTCCACGGCTTTCAAGGGACACAGAGAACTGGGACAATTGCCAAAGCAGGACACAGAGATGAGGAAATGGCTAACAATTGTGATCCACAGTGGAAATAAAAGGGGCTAGGCCTATTCAACCTTGAGAAGTGATTAACTTAATTATTGTCCTTGAGTCTCTGAGGCATCATTCTGTAGAAAGTCTCTGTTCCCACCGTAGGCTGATTGAAAGGAAATTGACATCACAGCAAGATGTAGCTATCAACTTACACAGTGCCAATACTGGGTCAGGCAGGAGGCCTTCATCAAGTAGGGTTTTGACCTGCTGTGACACCAAGCAATGTCAAGCCTGAAAATATAAGAATGTACCTGGCAATCGCCTTTTAATAGCATCTTCCATTAAAGAAACCATCATCTACTTATTTTGATGTGCTCCTTTTTGCTTGGCAAAGGTTTCTATTTATTATACCAGTATTTGCCTGAAATTTACCTTTTAAAAGTGTCCATGAGACGGTGCCAAACATGTATTCTGGGATTTGATCTCTATATACCTAACACCATAGACTGCAGTTATATTCCTTTTTTATGTGATTTTTGTTGTTGTTGTTCTGCTTGGATTGGTCTCCACAAGAAGGAGGTCCTTCTGTTCTTTTGGCAATCAGATACACCCTTCTCTGGTCTTTCTCCAATTCTATTATTTGTGTTTTTGAGGTGTGGTGACCAGAACTTCATACGGTAATCCAAGAGAAGCACACAGTATGGTTCTCTAAAAGAAAACCTGCTTTCCACTTCTGGTTTTTAATATCATTCATAAACAGTGATGCTCTGAGAAAACACCCCCCCTTCTAGGGTCTTGTTGAATAGGGGCATCACTGAGTGTGAACATGTTGGTGCTATTGTGTTGCATTGTTACGTTGTTATGCTGTTGAGAACAACGAGGGCCTACAAGAGTGTGAAGTCATTTAAGTGCTCATCCCCAGGAATGTAAGAGAAAACTAGGGAATAGAAATTGTGAAGAAGGCCCTTTGGGATTCAGGATAAAAGGGGTTTTGGTAGTTTTTTAAATCTACAGTGTAGATGTTCAGTAATGTATACCCAGCTAACAGAATAAAAAGCACACAGAGATTACCATATTTGGGACTGCAACAATCACTGTTGTTAAGCTGTCAATTCCCTCAAACTTACTTATAAATTTAATACAATACCAATAAAAATTCCAAGAGGTTTTTACTTCGTAATATTGGCACACGGATAGACAAGTAGGTCAAGGAAAGAGACTAGAAAGTCCAAAAACAGACATGTATGATCCCTTGACTAATGACAAAGGTGGTCTTGCCATGCAGTAGGGAAAATATTTTCTTTTTCAATAGATAATGCTGGATCACGTAGGAAGAAAAGTGAATTTTTGATCCTTACACAAATATCAGTTCTAAATGGATTGTAGATCTAAATATGAAAAGTAAAACAATAATATGTTCAAAAGAAAACTTAGGAGAATAGCTCCACAACTTGAAGGCAGACACAGATTTCTTAAGACACAAACATATGGCACCCATAAAAGAAGAAACTGATACATTAGACACAATAAAAGTAAGAGTTTCTGTTCATCAGAAGACACCATTAAGAGAGCGAAAAGGCAAGCCGTAGTAGAGTGGGAGATAATTGTAATACATATATCCTATAAATGACTCACATGCAAAATATATTTTTTAAAATTCTACAAATCAATATTTTAAAAATATCCAGAAAACTCAATAGAAAATGGGCTAAGGACTTTGAATGGGTACTTCACAAAAAATGTTTATCCAAATGGCTAATAAAGATATGAAAAGGATACAACTTCATTAATAACTATAGAAATGCAATTTTAAACCATAATTTGATACCCCCTCATACTCATTAGGATGGCTAAAATGAAAACGAGGAGACAATTGTTGGTGAAGATATGCACCACATGGAACTCTCATATACTGCAGATGGGAATGCAGATTGATAAAACTACTTTTGAAAACTGGCCTCATCTACTAAAGGGTAACACACACATATAACTCAGCAATCCTACTCCTAGGTCTATTCCCTTAAAGAAATGTGTACATCTCTTTACCAAAAGACACATACTAGAATGTTTGAACCACTCTGTTCATAAAACCCCAAACTGGAAACAACCAAAATGTCTCTCAAAGTTGAATAGATTGAAAAAATGGAATACTATACAGCACCGAGAACAAACAAATTACAATTTCAACAACATGAATAAATCTTACAAATTGGGTGTTCAGTGAAAGAAGCCAGACACAAGAGAATGCATACATATGATTCCACTTATATATAGTTCAAAGACATGAAAACTTAATCGGTATTAGAAGTTAGGATACCACTGGGAGGAGGCCAGTTGTAACTAGAATAGGATGGGAATGCTTCTGAGATGCTGCAGTATTCTATTTCCTCATCTGGGGGCTGATTACATGAGTTTGTTCACTATTTAAAGGTTCATCAAACTGTATTCTGCTAAATGCATTTTCCTAAGATCACCTTCATATTTTAGGTGCTGTCTTCTTTTTTCTTTAATTGAAGTGAAAAATTACGTACAGTGCAGTCATTTTCTCCTCTTAGGTGCCTACTATCCATTCTCATTGTTTTAAATCTTACCTATTGGCTAACAGCTTCCAAACACCTCTCTTCAGCCCTGACCACCCTGCCCTCCAGCTTCAAGTTATTCAACATTTCCCTGCAGATGTCTCATAGGCATGTCAACCCCAACATGGACAATATTCATTACCATATCCTCAATCCTACCCCAGTTTTTTGTTTACGGTTTCACACAGAAACCCTACCACCCTCACTGAGTCCTCCCACTTCTTATCAATCACTGGGTCCTGATAGTCCCTCCAAAATATTATCTCAACATGCTTCATTCCCTCTGTCTTTATTCTAATTCCAGCCCATGTTATTTCTCTCCTGAACTACTGCAATCGCCTTGCTATGGGTTGAATCATGTTCCCTTAATTGCATACGCTGAAGTCCTAACTCCCAGTACCTCAGAATGTGACCTTATTTGGTAATGGGGTCATTGCACAGGTAAGAAGCTCTGATGGAGTCCTACTGGAGTAGGGTGGGCTGCTAATCCAACATGACTGGTGTCCTTATAAAAAGGGGTCATTTGGACACAAACCCAAGCACAGGGAGAACATGTAAACACTGGAGTTATGCTGCCCCAAACCAAGGAAGTCCTAGAATGTAGAACCGACCCTTCTGTAGTGCCATCAGAGGCAGTATGGCCTTGAGCCGACACTGTGATCTCGAACTTTAGTCTCCAGAAATGTGGGACAATACATTTCTGTTGTATAAGCCACCCGCTTTGTGGTTCCTTGTTAGCTCAGCCTTAGGAAATGGATGCAGGTTTTCTTTTCTGTCTTGTTTGCCTCCAGATCCAGTTCCCCCTCCAATGCCTCACTGTAGAGTGAGCTCTATGAGGCACAAGTCTGGCCCTGCTCTGCCTACTCCCTTGTTGACAGACTACATGCCAGTCTCCTTAGTGTGCTTTACAGAGCACTTGCCTAACTCAGTTCACACTTCCCTCTCCAGTGATAGTGAATGGCTAGGCGGCTCTTAAACACAGGATACCATTGCAAGCTGTTGACCGCTGCCCATCTTCCCAACTATAATGCCCACTCCCACACCTACCTACTTTTCTTATCCTTTAAAATTTAGCTCAGACATTCCCAGGAGACCTCCCTGGTAACCCCCACCCCTGCACCACCAGCCCCAGCTTCCTGGTGGGTCAAGTGACCTCTCTGTGATCCTGGCCTCCTTGGCAGATCTGACTCATAGTGGCTCCTGCGTTTTATTAAAATGGTCTTTGCATCTGTTTGCCCAACTAAATTGTGAATTCCTAGTCTCTCTGGAATAGTGTGTGTGTGTATGTACACATAAACAGAAATACTTAAAGTGAGATGTGTGTGTTTGTGTACCTATAAACAGATATATTTACAATAAGATGTGTGTGTGAACACATAAACAGAAATACTTAAAATAAGATTGTGTGTGTGTGTGTGTGTGTGTGTGTGTGTGTACACATAAACAGATATACTTAAAATAAGACCAATTCTCCAAGGAGTTGGCAGGAGGTAGAATAGCAGGCAGGTGTCTATGGTGTGAGGTGAGTTATGGGTAGGTTGGTATTACTATCCAAAGAGACCCATTATCACCAAGGTTTCTTACATGTTTTTCTGTTTTATAGTTAGAGAAAGCAGGATGTGGGGGTCAGGGGCGGGGTCTGGGGAGGCACAAAACCAAGATTCCCCCACCCCTCCAAGCCCCACCATAATCCTTGGAAAGAATGTTGAACTGGTCCATCCACGCCAACAATACATCCCATACAAAATGGCTCATGGCCCTGCATCTAACGTCCTGAATGCCGTGGGAGCTCCGAAGTCATGCAGCCGTTGAGGGGAGGGGGCAGGGGCCGGGCAGCAGGCAACGGAATGAAGAAATACATTCCCCACTAATGCCTGAATTCACTGAGACGCTTCCCACTTCCCACGGCAGCTGAGCGCTCTCCCCTCCCCCCACCCTCCTGTCTCCCCTCCCTTTAAAAGCCCCCTCTCCTTCTCCAGACCCTTTCTTAGCCTTCTGGTCTCCTACCTGTCTGGATCAGCAGAAGGTAGACAATAGGAGCGAGGCGCAGGGCACTGAAGGCTCTGGACGGGGCTCCCTTTTCTCTCTTCATTTTGGGTGGCGTTCTCCGGCTCTGGTGCGGACAATTAGCATGATTTCTCCACTCTGGGCACGTCCCTTTGTACCACTCAGAGTTTCTCTGCCCGAGCACAACCCTGCCAACTTCGCTCTGAATACACAGAGCCCTGTGTGTTGGACTTGCTCTGGCCTCTCTTTCGGGCCTGGTGTTTTCGAGTTTCAAAGCCGTCCATCCCCACCTCAGAAGGGGGATCTGCTTAGGAGACCGTCTCCAGTGGGGGTGTCAACCTGAGGGCTCCCAGTGGCCCGGCAGTTCTTCCCTGTCTGCACTGAGCCCCACTGCCAGGGGCAGATGAGGATTTGGGCTCAGTGGGGATGCGGCTGGGACACACACTAAACTGGACATTGCATCCCAACCTATCCGGTCTTCACCTCACACTCCCTGTTCCTGCGAAAGTGGGTATGTGCTGGGGACAGACCTCCAATAAGCTCTGAAGGGGGAGGGGGAGGAGCTTTTAAAAGGCTGGGGAATGCGAGACTCTGGAGAACTGCTGAGGAAATGGAAAACCCTACTCCACCCCAAAAGAAGAAGATTGCAACACGGCCCAAATTCTATCATTTTCATACCTGCCTGGTCCTCTACTTGGGGGGTCTCTTTGCTATCAGAGAATCACATAGATGCTGGGGACCTCTTTCCAGAAGCCACCCTGTTCATTTTCCTGCCTCAAGCCAATTTCCTAGAACGTGTCAGGGCAAGGATGAAGGGGGCACCCTAACAGCTGGCATCCTGGCCTGTGTCACCAGCTTCTCAGCCTGGTCACCTCCTCTTGTCTCCAGCTTGGGATGAGGAGAGTCACCCTAGCTCTGCTCTGCCCCCTCATTACTATGTCCACCCATTTTCACAAGGACTGTCAGTGAAATGTGTGCCTACTAACTGCGATGTCAGGATGGGCTCACACCTTGTTAACCCTCAATTTCAGATCTGTGAAGTGGGGGGACAGTTGCCTCCTTGTAGGAATTTTTGGGAGGATTGATGAAGATTTGGTACAGTAGAGTGCTTAGGAAATCTTTGTTACAAAGACACAAAGCAACCTGCCTCTTTTTCCTTTCCATTCCAGCAGGGATCTTTATATTGTGGTGAGATCAAAGTTTACAACTCCCCTTTTGGTTGTCTCTAACCCCGGTCTTAGTTTTGTAAATGCAGTAGTTACCTATCAAAAGATTTTATTTTCATCCTGAAGAAAGCCTGAGTAGGTCAGATTTCTAGAATTCAGGACCCACTGCATAGTACAATGCGCCAAAGGATGGAAAGAAGAGTTGGCAAGCATTGGGTTTGAACTCCACAGAGGAACTCCCCAAAATATTCTGAATTAGATAAATGAGATTTTCTTTTTTCTTTTGCACCTCTGTGTCTATGACTTTTCACTAGACAGCTCAAGGCACCTGTCTGTCTCTGGAAGAGTTAACATGGTTTCAGCAGGTATACAATGAAAAAAGAGAAAGTCAACATTTACCTCTGACACCTAAACTAGTATTTTAGAGTCAGTAGCAAGACGAAAGGTTTGAAAACCAGACTCTGTAGAGGACAGAAAGATATTTTTGTTTCTTTTATCTACCCCTTTGACAAATCACGGAACAGCCTGTGGACTGGATCACAAGAGCTCTTCTTGAGGACTAGAGACAAATGGTCTCTTTGGTCTATGATGGCCAGGCCTTGAGGCTTATTGTCTGAGGGTACAAGGAGGATATGATGTTCAGGAAATTGCCGGAAGTATGCCTTTTTTAGCCTCAAGACAGTGGAAAGAAAAATGTGATAGAGGGAGACCTAAACAGGATGTAAATTCGCGACATCCTCCTTTCCCTTGCCCTAGACATGAACCTTAGGCTCCTAATACCCGTGCAGAATGCGCAAGTGGTTCAAAGTGCCCCACAAGAGAGGGTGAAGAGCTGACAGAGGGCTGATGGGGAGCAAGGGGATCACTGTGCTGGCCACGGCTGGGGCCACCAGCTGCCCTGGTGGGATCAGGCACGCATCTCCTCAGACCAGGGAGAAACCTAGACTCGTGCAGAGACCACTGGGAATCCTGAGAAGTCTGCATAGGCCCACAGACAATGTCTCTCTCCGTGGCTACAAGGTCACGGAAGCCACACCACCTGCTTTCACCCCAACCCTTCTTAAAGAGGAGCCTGGTCTGGGGAGCCAACTGCAAAGACTGGCGGAACAATTGCCAGAGCTGTCCACGCAGAGACTGGTCGGTCAGACTGCGCTTCCCAGGACGGAGGGGCATGTAGTTTTTCCCCGCTGCCCTGGGGGTGGGAGGCTCCCGGGGAGATCACAGAAGCTGCACAGGCACAAGGGCACTGAAGCTTCTTTGCCCATCTGAGTGCAGAAGGAGCAGTTCTGCGATTCTGCTGCAGGTCTTTCTAAGCTGAGTAGACCTACAGGAGCTTATGCCATCTGCTCATGTGCCATTGTTTCCTAACAAGCAGAGGGCTCTTTGATTGAAAGACTGTGTCGTTCTGGCAGCCCTACTACCTCACACAGGGCGGGGCACATAGTAGGTGGTCAACAGACAGCTGAATACGGAATGTGTGAGAACTTGAGGAGGCTTCTCAAGAATACATAACATGGATAGATGTCCTTTATGAATATAAATGGATAGAATAAAGAACAACTGCGAGAGGGAGCTGGGACAGAAGAGAGCAGGGAGGGTAGCCAGATAATGACTGCAGATGACAGGCCAGTTTGTGAACCCACATGAGGCGCCCCTTTGTGAGTTTCTGGATAGGCAACACGCAATTGGGTTACAGAGACATAAGGTAACAGTCAAGCCAACTTGTTCTCACACGTAACTCGCAACGTTTATCTCAACTGTTCTAGCTTAACTTGTTTCATTCTTCCATGTGATCTTTGGGTTTTTCCCTGTGGGTGTGTCTGTCCATGTAATTGCAGATGATGTGGGCTAGGTGGTTTTCTTTTTAGGAACCTTCTGATTATAAACATCACATTTCTTTAACTTCAGAAGTATATTTGCAAGGCTGCACGTCCAACTTCTGGATCTGAAAATGTGGTTCCTGTAGCCTGGGCAATTCTCTGGGACAGAAACTGTGTGTAACTCTTTATTCCCATGGGTCTCCTCGCAGGGCCCAGTTCTGAGCTCTGCAGACAATGGTGTACAGACTGCGGGACTGACGGCAGTGATGCCCTCGCTCAGCCAAGGCACGTGCCCCTTCCTCCTGTGAGCACTTCTACAGACACATTTCTGAGGGCGCTGTCCCCTTCTGAGTAGCACGAGCCCTTCTGCTGCACATGGTTGCTTCAGGACACTCCTTGTTTGTCACCTGCTCTGGGGCTCTGGGATCCCCACTTCTCACCCCTGCACACGTGGCCTTTTGACCTGCTGAACTCAGACCTCGGTGCTGAGCACCCAGATGTGCTCTTGAAGCTCAGAGTGGAGCCTCTGCCCTGGCACATACACACACGCACACACGCATATGCACATGCTTGTGCCCATGCAAAAGTTATGTATATAAGTAATAATTTTTAATAATTATACCATTAGACTTCAGAATGTCCTCACCCATTCAGTCTGTTCCTTTGTTTCTAGGCTCTAAGAAGAATGTCCTGGCACTGAGGTTTTGGCTTTACTACTACCATAGCATCAGTGGTAATTTTTACACTTAGCATTCTATCCCTCCTTCTCTTCATTTACTTCCTGTGATGACTTGAGTTGTATCTATCTCCTCCACTAACTTGTAAATAAATGTTGGTAGCAGAATGAAAAAATTGTTTTCCCAATGAATTTCACCCAAATTCCCCTCACAGAGGAAATTGTCTTTAGCAAGAAAAATACCTAGAGGTGCCCCATGGAATGGGAGTTGAGGCCTGAAGCATAAGAGTCAAGGAACAAAAAGATCAGCCACTGTGCATTACAAATAAATGGGAATGAGGGGATGGGGAAAGAGCAGAAAGGAGAGAAATGAAGAAAGGGAGAAGGGATGAGAGAGCAACATGGTTGGAGGAGGTGGAGAAAACTGAAGAGGAGCTTGGATTGTTACACTGTAAAACCCTTTCTCCTCTGTCCTCTGCAAAACTTTCCGAAAAGTTTAATGCACACAAATGTAGTGTGTGTTTGTAGCTAGTAGTATATAGCAATGGTGATAGGATAACCACCCCCTTGATTAGGTTATGTGACGTAATGTAAGAGCCAGACTTAGCAGAGAGAGAGACTGTCCAGTTGATGAAATAAACTGCCATGTTATGAAAGCGCCACATAGCAAGAAACTGCTGGTGGATTGGAGCTGCTGAGAGCAACCCTGGGCCAACAGTTGGTGAGAGAGCAGGGACCTCAGTCCTATAATCACAAGGAACTGAATTCTTGGAATAACCACATGAGTTTCAAAGAAGATTGCAAGCTCTGAAAGGAATACCCACCAACTGACACCTTAATTGAAGTCTGGTGAAACTTGGAGCAGAAGACCCACTAAGCTATACCTGCACTACCAACCCACAGAAACTGCATGGTAATAACTGTATGTTCTTTCAAGCTGCTAAAGTTGTTATGCAGCATATAAAACTAATGGAGATGTGTGTGTGTGTGTGTGTGTGAGAGAGAGAGAGAGAGAGAGAGAGAGAGACAGAGAGAGAGACAGAGAGAGACAGAGAGATTACATACTGAGAAAGCAGCCATTAGGAGTCAGAGGTGGTCCTGAGATCCTAGGCCTTCAGAAATTTGGAGAGATATTGGTATCTTAGTTTGGATTCCTCAAAAAGCAAGTCCTGAGACAAGAGGTTAGTTTATTTGAAAGGTGATCCCAGTAAAACCAGGTAGTATGAAGGAGGAATGATACATAGAAGGGAAGGAAGCCAATAAAGGCTGCATATCAAGCAAATTGCTATCACGGGAAGCTAGAGTTTAATCCTTTTGGGGAACTCTGGGAGATAATAAAAGACTATGCCTCAGAGTAATCCCACCCAAGGGGCCAGGAAGCTGGGATATTTATTCACCATCTGCTGTCAGATGTCAGCTGAGGGTCTGAGAGGTGAGGGGAGGCTAATTCCCTAGACTGCTGACCTGACTCCACGTGGGGGCATCTTGTCCGGATCTTCTGTCATCTAACTTTTCTGTGTGTGTGTGTGTGTGCACACATGGGTGTTTGGGTATGTTTGTGTGTGCACGTATGTATGTGTATGCACATGTGATGGGTGCATGCATGTGTATATGTGTGTGTCTAAGCTACTCTTCACTTTCCTCTGTTAGGCACTTTACATCTATTTGTTCATTTAATTGTCCCAATACTCATTTCATGTAGAGATTGTAACTCCATTTTACATACGAGAAAACCTATAATTTCAGGAAGTTGGCCACTTGCTAAGGTCATTTAGCTACTAAGTGGCAGAGGTTGATCACCAACAGAGCTGAGGCTTCTGACCACCTCCCTAGCACCTCCGTGGCAAGTCCACCTCCTGTGTGCAGGAGTCTCAGGCCTCGTCTAACCTTCCACCCCCAGCACCTGCTCTCTGACGAAGCTCCACAGTGGAAGATGACCTCTCTGCCTACTCCCTGAGCCCCCTACTATTGCTGAAGTTTTGACTCTTTGTTCCATAAACCTATATGGGAATGGTGTGAGAGCTATCTTACCATAAGCTCAGTTTGTCCGGATGGAGAGAGAGGGAGGACTCCGGAGGCGGACGCCAGCCAGAGCGTTTGCAGTGCCACCACATTGCCTGGGAACAAGGAATGTGAGGCTTTGTGCTGAGAGGAGAGGGCCTTGCTGCTTCAGCAGCCGCTGAATAAAAGGCAGATTAGCTAGCTCTCTTTGGAACAGAACAAACTTTTTGAGGGCCAGGACAGTGAGGAATGGCCCTCCCTGAGGACATTTTTCCTTTCCTTTTTCTTTTTAAAGTTCTCCTAGGTAGCCTACGTGGGCTGGCTGTGAGAAACATCGAATAGAAAGTGGAGATGGAGTGAAAGGCTCCTCTTGCCTTCCCAGGGTCTGTAGCCTGAGTGCTGGGCTTGCTTCCTGCCGATTTCTGTTACTGTGAGGAGTCACGCCGAGGAAGAGAGTTCTGCAAAGATAGGGTACCGCAGAAAGGTATGGGTTTCTGGGAAGGACTATGTGGTCCGGGGTGGCATGGTGTCCCGGGTAAATTTGCGTAAGGCAGAGACGAACTGCTCCCATTGCCATGCTGGAAAACCGAAAAACATCAAAGCCTTCTATGCTGAGAGTAAGTATCTGTTTTCTGAATAGAATCCCCACCCCCTCAGAGACTGAGAGGAACTCAGGCCCGTGGCCATGGCTGCTGAACGTGCCCTATTCAGCAGCTCTCCGGAGAAACAAAGAGGAGAAATTAATTGGCCTTAAGTGTTGGAAAGATCCAGCTTGCTGACCTATTTAAGATGTAGCGAGGACATTCTAGAGAACATCCCTGGAGTTCTGTTCTTGTAAAGCTTCAGTGCTTGAATAAAAACAGGTTGAAAAATTATGGGAAGACACAAATCACCCCCAACTCATGAAAGCCTTCATTGTTTCCCTCTTCCTGGATCCTCAGATGCTGTCCTCCCACCAACAATGTCCTGGGAAGGATTTGCTCCCATCCTCCCTCTCCCGCCCTCCTCCCAAAGTGGGAGGCAGTGAAAGGGAAATCAGCTAGCCAGCATCTAATAGTTGCTTGCGGTGTGAAGCGCACTCCGTGTTCCAGACATTAGTAAGAGGAGTGGAATGCGGGAAAGGGGGAAGGTGACACATTCAAAAGTAACAGAAGATACAATTCCTGCCTAGGTGCTTCAGTGTAGTTGGAAAAGCTGCACCTGAACCTATAAGTAAGTATAATTAGTAATACATTGGCATTGCCTTTTTAAAGAGTTGCTCATGACATACATGGCTTCTCCCAGAGCAAGTGATCTGAGAAGGAGTGAGAGCAAGAGTGAGAGAGAGAAGGAGGATACAGCACCTTTTATAACCTCACCTCTGAAGTGACATATCATCACTGCTGCCATATGCTACTGATCACATAGAACCACCCTGGTGCACAGCGTGAGAAGAGGCTAAACAAGGGTGTGAATGCCAGGCAGTGAGGATCACTAGAGCCTATCTTCTAGGCTGGCTACAATACTATCTTACAGGAAAAAAAGAAAGAAAAAAAAATATATATAGAGAGAGAGCAATCAGAAAAGAACATCCACAAGTTCCGGCCACCATATTATCCAATTACCAGTATATATTCTACTTTCACTGCTATTGTTATGAAGAACTGTCCCTCTTGCTATCTAAGGCCAATATCTCTACCTGTTCACAAGATCTTATTTCCTCTTGATCCCTTCAGGACATAGATGTAAAAATTCTCCCACCTCTCTCCTGAATGTCAGTCTTCTCCTGTCTGCTGGATAATTCCCATCATCATCATCATTAACAACAACAACAACAACAAGTGCTGCTATCTTAAAAAAAAAGAACTCTCCCATGATCCTACCTCTCCTTTCAGCTACCCACTTCTGTGTCCCTTTACAACAAAACTCATTGAAAGAGTTATCTAAAAATGCTGTCTCCAATTCTTCCTCTCCTCTTAGGTCTATCCCATCAGGCTTTTTCTCTCCAGCTACTCCAAAAACACTATTCTTTATAAGGTCATCAATGACCTCCATGTGGTTAAATCCGTTAGCCAATTCTCAGTCCTCATCTTATTTGGACTATCAGCAGTATTTAACACAGATGGTCTGTCCTCTTTAATGAAATACTTTCTTTACTTGGCTTTCAAGATATCACTCATTCCTGATTTTCTTCCTTAGCTTACTGGCTGATCCTTCCCAATGTTTTTGCATTCCCTTTCTCTTTTTCTCAGTCTCTTTCATTTTGGAATACTCCTGGGGCTCAATCCTTGGATCTCTTTTCTTATCTGTCTGTATTTAGTCTTATGGCTTTATTTAGTCTTATGGCTTTAACTTCATAGGCTAACAGCTCCCAAATTTATATTTCTAGCTCAGAACTGTCCTCTGAACTCCAGACACGTCTATCATAGTACCTTCCTGAATGTCAGATAAATAAAACAATGTCTCAAACTGACTGAACTCCTTATCTGCCCTTTCCCAAACCCACTTCCCCTATCGCAGTATATGGCAATTCCATCTCCTCCCCTGAATACACTCTTCTTTTTCTGCTTTTACTCTACAGGACTCATCAGCATCAGGATGCACATTTATGTACTTATTCATGTGTTGATTTGGTTACTCATCATATGGCTATGAGCAAGGGATATCTGTCTGTTTTGTTCACCCCAGTGCCTAGAATAGTACTGAGATGAATAGGTCTCAATTATATGTTAAATGAACAAATGACTGGGTATTTCATAGAGATGATGAAATGCTCAGGATTATAACAGAGCTTAGAGCAGGGAAGGAGAGCGCTTATGGAGTGGCGATGTTCAAATACAGGAATGTGTATGAAATAGCCCTGTAAATGAAATGAGGTGTACATAGGATCCGCGTGCTTTATCATTCCTCCAGGGGGCCCTGCCAGGCCCGCACGCTTCCCTCCTTTTCCCGTGCTCCCCTCCATGGGGACCCCTGCCGCCCAATCAGCTCCCTAGCCCTGCGCATCCCTGTTCCTGGAGGATTTGGGACGGTTTCAGAGCTGGGACTCGCGCTGCACGTCAGCCGACCTGAGCCGGCCCCGCCCCCCCACCTATTTCCGCCCGGTTCCTCGCGCCTTCACAAACCCCGCCCCCTCATCCACACAGGAAGCGGAAGTGATGAACGCCGGAGCCCTAAGCCCCGCCCCTCACGCCTTCCCAGCTCTCCCGAGGTGAAGGCAGACCCCGGAAGGGGCGGATGCCGGGAGGCGGAGGGGCGGGGCAGGGCGGCCGTCCAAAAAGTGGCGGTTTGGCGGAGGCCTTTACCTTAGTATCCGGAGTCTAGTATTTGAGTCTAGTGATCTGCGGGCAGATACCCGATCGGTGTTATCTCAGCAGGAGTGGGGCTCAGAGGCCTCAAACAGGCCTTTAGCTGCCCCTGGACACCTGCCTCGTTCAGCGCTTCCCTCCTAATTGGATACTATTGATTATTTGGGCCCGGCCTCAGGTTCCCTCCATGCCCTCAGGCCCCTTTCTCTCCGGCTGCTACGGTCAGTCCTCCCTGTCTCACCTCGCCTTGCCTCCACTGGGGACAGTCCTCGTTCTCCCAATCGGATCCTTCTGTAGAGGATCCTTCTCACCCCCGTTCCTCCCAGAAGGCAATCTTTAAATCTTTTCTTCCCTCTTTATTTTTTTCCCACCTCTCTTCCTTTCTTTCCTCTTTCCCTCCTTTTCCTCCAGAATCCTTGTTCTTCCGAGCCCAATAAGGCTACTACGACCTCCTTCTCTGCAGGAGACTGTGGCTCATGTGTTAGGAGGTTAAGCGTTTAACGAGGTCGTTTGAAAATTGTAAACTTTTTCCTTTCTCCTAACCAGGACTCAGATGCCAGAAAGTATGGCCCCCATCAAGAAGTCTCGAAATACAGCAAGGTTGCCCCTGGCACTAAACCCCCTGAAGAGCAAGGAGGTGTTGGCAGTGCTGGCCGAGAGGAACCAGGCTATAGTACCAGTTGGGGCATGGGTGGAACCTGCCTCACCAAGTAGTTTGGAAATACCAGCATATGTGAGTGTCAGATTGAAGTAAAACGGTGGGGTTCTTACTCCATCTTTTCTTATTAACCTATTCTGGTGCTTAAAGGTGAACAGTCTAGGGATGCAGTTTCTTTTATTTATTTGTTTTTAAAGATTTATTGTTTGAGAGAAGGAGAGAGAGAAAGGGGGAAGACCCAGAAAAATCTTCATAGTTGTACATCATTAGTTGTGACATGGTTTCATTTCACACAGGTGGATGTGGGGCTGCACAGGTAGGAACTGAATTGAGGGCTTCCCGCATGGGAGGCGAGAGCCTTCACCACTGACCCAACCAGCCCAGTGGTTACCTGTTGCACCACAGTTCAGCACATGAGTTTGCACAGGCCAGGGCAGGGAGGGATTCAATCTCCAGACCACGTGGTTGCAAGGCAAGCGCTCAACCTGCTGAATTATCCCAGCATCCCTGGGGATGCAGTTTCTGTACTGCTATAAATAAATACATTTTTGCATTGGGATTATGGAACAAATGCATATGTAGATGCCAAAACTTACACACAAATATGCAACTATGTATTTCAGTTTACTTCACAAACTCTTGATTGCTTGCTATGCACAAGACATGGGCACTGTCTGTATCCTCCAGACATTCTGCAATGTTGTCAGGATGACAGTGGCCACATTTCATGTAACATTAATTGATTGCTTAAAGTTTTTGATAAGTTTGGTAGTGGAGATTCAGGCAAAATGCAGTAAGAGAATGAAGGAGGAAGAGATTAATTCTAACTGGCATTCTGAGAAAGCTTAACTATAAATTCCATGTGGACAGAGACCTTTATGTTCTTTCTGTTCATTCTGTCCTGGTTGTATAGTAGGTCTTCAGGCAATATTTGTTGAATGAATGAATGAGGAAATATAGCTTGTGTTGGTCCTTAATGTTTATGCTGTAAGTACAGATGGTAGGGAGGAACATTTCAGATGAAGGGAAACTTGCAAAGTTTACACATGTGCCTGTTTACATGGTAATGCTCATGCATAATAATAAACACATGAGGACAGTTTTGAAAGAAAATTTTTATAGCCTTTCACCAAACTGTTCTATTTAGCTATTTGCTCAAATTTTATTGTGGCATTTACACTTAAGTTGTTTACATATCTACTTTTCGTGATAGGGTGTGAGTTCCTAGAGCACAGGGAAAAAAACTTATCACATCTGCACCTTTATCTTAGTGCCTAATAAATATGGGCACAAAATGTGTGGAGGTCTACAGACAGGGTGCTGCAACATGAGGTGAAAAGTAAGAGGTATGTTTACTTAGTGGTCCTTGATCTCAGAAAAGAGATATGCTTGAAATAAATGTTAAATAGCAATGCAACGTATATTCATTTATTTATGTTTGTATGTATGTATTCGTCTGCCTACTTCCAGAAAGGATTTTAACAATTTGGGTAGTGCATGATTAAGTGCTAAGACAGTTATTTCAAGAAGAATGGTATGACTTTGAAAATACTAATCAGGAATGCAAACGGGGTAAAATGTTTCAAATTTTGTTTAGAATATGTTTTGGAATTGAGCATTATGTAAATATTGAGTACCTTTATAGTCAAGGCTCTGTGTTATATACTATAGAGGAAACAAAGGAGAATTAAATACATTAGTTCATAACCTAATGGAGGAATGGAGAAATACTGTACTCAACGTTAATCAGAAGTACCATAGCATAAGAGTTCAGAGGAAGAAAGGTTTGTGGAAGATGTGAACTAGGGGATGGGTATCAAATGGTCTTGAAGACTGAACAGGCCTTTATTCGATGGAGATGACAGAAAGGGCATGCTGGGTTAAAAATGGAGCATAATTCTGAGTATGAACACATTTAAGAATAGGACATATTTGGTGAGTGGTGAACAATCTTGTGTATCTGGATTCCTTTACCTATTTTAGAAAATGTGTAACATGATAGATTTGAATTGGTTCATTAAAATTAATGAAGATGCCATTCTCAGTGTTCAATGAAAAATTAAGATTTGACTTGAGTACTCAACAAATTCCAGTTTTTAGTTTGTGATTTGCTTTAAGTTCTTGGTACTCATTAGCTATGTCTAGATTATCATCTCTGAACTCGTGATTTCCTTATTGTACTGGGAATTTTGGATTATAAAACCATTATTTTTTCAGGATTATTTGAGTCCTAATGGGCAAAATTCTGTCTTTCATCTTTAAAGACCTCAGCATATATGATTGAAGAAGAATTAAAGCAACAGCTCAGAAAAAAACAAGAAGCTTTGAAGCATTTTCAGAGACAAGTCAAACATCGAGTAAATCAACAAATTAGACTGAGAAAAAAGCAGCAACTTCAGAAGTCTTATGAAGCTGTAAGTTGAAAGTGAGCCTGAGAAAGAAAATGGAAAGTGTATGTGTGTTATGAGCTAAGCTATTAGGCAGTAACAGAATCACTTTCTATTGATTTCATGCTTTGTATAATCTGATTTGCTGGTGAGGGCAGTAGATTTGTATGTTGAGAAACCATGTTTTATTCCTGTGTTGTTGTGACTTATTTTTTGCTTTCACTAGTTAAAAACAATGTCAGAGTTTTGGATTCAGATTGGGGTTTGATTTCTGGCTTATGCTACTTTGTAAAGTTAAATTTATTGAGGTAACATTGGTTAATAATATAGAAATTTCAGGTGTGTTTGTAATTCATTATCTGTATACTCTATTGCATACTTACCACCCAAAACCTAGTTTCCTTCTGTTACCATATATTTTACCCATTTTGCCCTTCCCCTCTGGTAACCACCATTCTGTTTTCTGTGAATTTGTTTTTGTTTGTTTCTTTTTTGCTTGATATTCCATATATGAGTGAAATAATATGGTTTTTGTCCTTTTCCATATGACTTATTTCACTTATCATAATACCCTCAAGATCCATCCATGTTCCTGAACATGGAAATATTTCTTCTTTTTTTATGGCTTAGTAGTATTCCCTTGTATATATCTTCCACATCTTCTTTATCCATTTATTTGTGATGGACACTTGGGTTGTTGCCAGGTCTTGGCTATTGTAAATAATGCTGTAATAATCATAGAGGTACATCCATCTTTATGAATAAGTGTTTTCATATTTTTCAGGTAAATACCCAGAAGGGGAATTGCTGGGTTATATGATAGTTCTATTCTTAGTTTCTTAAGCAATCGCCACACTGTTTTCTGTAGTGGCTGCACCAGTTTACATTCCCACCAACAGGGTACTAGGGTTTGAGTTAATTTGTGTGTATGGTATAAGATAGTGGTCTAGTGTCATTCTTTTTCATACAGCTGTCCAGTTTTCCCAACACCATCTGTTGAAGAGACTTTCCTTTCTTCATTGTGTATTCTTGGCTCCTTAGTTGTAAATCATTTGCCCATGTATGTGTAGATTTTTTTCTGGGTTCTCAGTTCTGTGTGTGTTTTTTTTTGTTTCTTTGGCCACTACCATGTTGTTTTGATTATACTAGCTTTGTAGTATAGTTTGAAGTTGGGGAATATGATAACTTCACCTTTGTTATTTTTTCTCAGGCTTGCTTTGGCTATTTGGGGTATTTTGTGGTTCCACACAAATTTCACTTTTTTTGTTCTGTTTCAGTGAAAAATGTCATTGGGATCTTGATAGGGATTCCTTCGAATCTGTAGGTTGCTTTAGGTCATATGGGCATTTTAACAATATTAATTCTTCCAGTTCATGAACAAGGAATATCTTCCCATTTCTTTGTATTTTCTCCCAATTTCTTTCAACAGCATCTTACAGTTTTCATTGTACAAGTTTTTTACCTCCTTTGTCAAGTTTATTCCTTGGTGTTTTCTTTTTGTTGTGATTATCATTAGGATTATTGCCTTCATTTCTCTTTCTGAAATTTTGTTGTTAGTATACAGAAATGCAACAGATGTTAACGTGGATCTCAGATGTTTGTGCAGTAAGCAGAGGAACCTTTGTTGGACTAGATATTTGACTTATAAATTTAAGGGGAGATGCAAATGGGTCTTTTCACTGGACCATGATGCTAACCTAGCTTACGCTGTTTTACTAACTATGTGTCCTTGGGCTAATTTCTTAACTTCTCTGGACAATTTATTCACCTATAAAATGAGGATATGATACTTGGCTCATAGAATTATTGTTAGGATTAATTAGTAAATGTTGGTTCCTTAGCCAGCTAAAGCTTTCCCCTACCTCCCCTTAACCCTGATTTTAAATCTTTTGAGCTGCTTATAGGCATTATTTCATTGGAGTGCACTAGAATCATTTCACTCTTTTTTCCTTTGTATAGGCAGAAAAAGAAGGCTCTATAGCCATGCAGTCTTCAGATCCAGCACACTTAACTCCCAAAAGAACAAGTGTTTTTCCAAACAATTTGAATGCTGCTATTGGGAGTGCTAGGTTACCTCCTTCCCAGGTGCTTGGGGATGGAATAGAAGATAGAGAGAATCAGAATCAATTATTCCAACAACAAGCCCAGGCTGTAAGTACATATTAATTTTATGTCTGTGATTATTTTTTTAAAGATTTATTTTTATTGTTTTTGACAGAGGGAGAGAGAGATACAGAGACAGAGAGAGGGGGGAGGGCCCAGAACAGTCTCCATAGTTGCTCATCATTGGTTTTTCCACACAGTTTCATTCCACAGGTGGGTGTGGGGCTGCACAGGGCAGGAATTGGGCCGGGGTCTCACCCCGGTGAGAACCGAACTGGGGGCACTCCCCAGCTCAGCATATGGGTCCTCACAGGCCGGGATTCGATCCTCGGTCCCCAGGGCTGCAAAGTGAGCACTTAACCCACTGAGCCATCCCGGCTTCCCCGATTATTTTTATTTATTAATTTTTTTTAGATGTATGACAGACCTAGGATGTGAAGGAGAGATTAGGCAGTAGGCAACCCATTCAACTTCACTTTTTATCACCTTGTGCTTTTTACCTTTGTAAAGTGGGGGATAGTAGAATGATTATTTATATATATATATATATTTTTTTTGTTTGTTTGTTTGTTTGTTCTTTGTTTTTATTGACAGAGAGAGACAGAGAGAGATACAGAGACAGAGAGAGAACTGAACTGGGAGCACTCCCCAGTTCAGCACATGGGTCCACAAGGGCCAGGGCCGGGATTCAATCCTGGGTCCCCGGTGCTGCAAAGTGAGCGCTTAACCCACTGAGCCATCCCAGCTTCCCCATATATATATTTTTTAAATTTATATTTAACTTTGGTAAGACACATTAGAATCCTCTAAAGTAAGGTGCCAAAATATTATTAGAAAGAGCTTTAGGTCAAAGAACATAGATTTTCACAATTATACTAGAATTGTTTTATGGGTTCTCTCAACTTTGTATAATAGCATATGGACTGAAGTGATTCGTATCCTCTGTTATGAAAAGGTTCAGTACATATGTGGGGCATTTCATTTGCTATTTTTTCTTTTCTGTCCTTTTATCTGGTTAACACAATAAATAGATCGATAGCTCAAGTAATAATAATATTGTGAACTCTCAACATGTTTAGAGTTGTTTTAAATGTAACTTTTATTCAATGACTAATTTTAATATTTAAATATTAACCACCATGTGTAGATTCATCCACTCAAATCTTGTGATGCCATCCAGTCAACCATCCCCTTAGTGTGCCTAAGCTTTTGTCCAATTCTTCATCTTATCACTTCAAAATGTATTCCTCGGGATAGTGAGAAGAGAGAATAATGTGGGAAATGATGATTATGTGAAAATGAAAGTTGTGTAACTGCTGAAATGCTTGGTCATAGTATGAAGCAATCTGATTGTGCAGTAGCACAACAGTATAAGTAGGGAAAGCTTTACAAGCACATGTTATAGTGAAATACTTAAAATATTTTTTTCTTTGTTCTAGACTGACTTTCTCTTGTCATTTGTTTGCTTTGTAGTCATTATTTTTATAGTCATGTTTGTTTTCTTTTTTAAGATAATGAACAATTTGTTGAGCAAATATTTATTGAACCAGGCACTGCATACAGTAGAAGGGATATGACACTAAGTTGGAGGTAGTCCTTGCCTTCTTGATGTCTATAGCTATAAATCCCATTGTATTGAGGATTTCACTTCATCTGTAAAATACACAAATAGAACACATTGGTGAACAGATATTTGAATATATTGTGTTAACATTGTAGGGATACTTACGAATTATGAAATAGGACCCTTCGTGGGTTTATAGATACCAGTAGATATACAAAGCAAATAGACCTCATATCTATTAGAGATTAATATAGAGAATTTTAATGTATTTGGTGTTAAAGTTGTGCTGTGAGAGTTCCAAAAAATTTTTAATTCCAAGGAAATATTAATTGTGTGGAAGAATTCCTGGAAGAGGTGGAATTGAACTGTATACGTTGAGTTGGTAAGCTGAATTGAATTAGTAGATTCAGGAGAATTTTGAGATAGAAGGGACATTTAAAAGTCTAGAATATGTAATGAGCTCGGTATATTTGGGAATTAATGATAGAAGCTTTCTAATTGATAGTTTATAGAAGAGAAATCACAAAAATGAAGAGAGGTAGGAGGAAATCAGGTTATGAAAAGCCTTAAATGTTATAAAAAATTTGAAAGTTTTTATACCCTGTTTCTTCTTAAAAGAAGGTAAACTATTGAAGAATGTTCAGTGACTTAAACTACTTTAAGCTTGTAAACTTTTGCCTATCAATATACCATGAGGATAGATGCTTCTTAATCTTACTGTTGTGTTGTAGTTTTTATCCACTAGATGTCACTAAGAACTAGACAATGAGACTCTTCAGGTACTAATTCCCTTGTTTTAGCTAGAATTTTTTGAGTAAATGGAGAACATAGTTCACTTTCTGAATGTTAGTGGACTTTTAGTTTTCTTCTGCCTTGAAGCAATAGAAATATAGACTCTTGGAGTTGAAAGTGTTTTAAAAGTTCACTTGACATATTGAAATATTTAAGGACTTGACATCTGGGCTATACTTCAAAATAATATAAGGATGAGGTGAAGTAGGGGGTTATAGATAAAGCAAGATTGGCTAGCCATTGATATATTCAAGGTGGTTGATATGTTTGCGGGTATCATTATTATATTCTATTTCTTTATATGTTTGAAGTTTCCAATATGTTTGAATTTATTGTGATGGCATTTAGGGCCTATCTGGATAATCCAGGATTATCTCCTCATCTCATGATCCTTAATCACATCTACAAAGTCCCTTTTTCCTTATAAAATAACATTTGAAGGTTTCAGGGATTGGGACTGAATATCTTTGGGTGGCCACTATTCAGCCTACTACAGTCCTTATAGCAGGTCATTGAAAGGGCCTTTGGGTGGAGGTTAGGTGAAGAGTTATGGTAATGACAGAGAAACAGAATGAATATAATGTATAGTCCAACTACTGGGCCATTTGAAATATCCTGTGTATAATACTAATCAATCTGTGACTTTAATAGAGGTTTGGACTTGATGTGAAATGAAGATTATGTACCCTAATTTAAATCTGTTACATTGTTCAGGTCAGTAATACGTATCATACATGGCAATGAGTAATAGGGGGCATATTTATAACTGCAGTTTTTTATAACCTTATCTGTACATCTATCTCTTTTTTCATTGTGAGTAACTACTTTGGCCACTCTGTCAACCAAATTTAGAAATTTTCCTCTTTGTAGAATAAACAGTAATATTTCAAGCTGATTTCTCTGGCTAGAGGTCTGCACCTTCTAGAAGCAAGAACAAAACAGAGGTGACGTGCTGAAACTAGGCTGGTAGTGAGAGTTTTTATCCCTCTCTCACTATTAGTAAAATTCATAAAGTATTTATGATTTATATCAGTAAATCATAGTCATTATTTCTCTTTAAGGAAGAATTGATATCGTTAAACTTTAACTGGATAGTTTGGAATTGGTCTTGGCTTTGCCATAAGTTCACTGAATAGTATAAGGATATGCTTTTCTTCCTATGATGTAGTGCTCAGCCTAAAAAAATGGTACTTTGTTCATTTCTGTATTTTTCTTAAAGGAACATCCTGTGTAGATTTGTGAAATATAAAGTAGGCTGTGTTTCTCTGAAAAAACAAAACAAAAACTCAAAATAGGTGCTTACTGAAATTACTAGGTAGAGATAAGGAATGAACACAAAGTCAACATATTAATACTCATTATCAGCTGTTACTTAGAGTACTTGGTTCTGTTGAGATGTTTGTGTTCTAAGTTAACTTAGGAAGCCTTCCTTGAAGAAGGGAGATTTGAGAAAAGACTGTAAATAGCCACAATCTTCAAATGTAGGGCTGAAGAAGGGGGTTCATGTAAACAGGAAAAAACCTTTTAGGAGGATTAGGAATAAAGTCCTCTGGTAAAGGTGTGATAGAAAGTAACTAGGCATACGAGGACCAGTTGAAGAAATAATTCCTTACTAAGAAGATGGATAGAAGGTAAGGAATGTGTCTGCTCAGTGATTTCCAATGTGTTAATTGAAACTTTTAGGTTCTGATATTTTTGTGTACATACTGAATATAAAGCATACATTATTAAAAAACAGTTTGAGTAGCATTTAAAATCAAATTGTGAAATGCAGTCTCTTAGAGTAATGAAAATAATGTTGTAAAAACACTATCAGCAGATAACAGTCTCCTTTTCAAGTAATCCTCTTAGGTCTGATATTTTTTAATGATAGGGGCCTGTCTGTCTTCCTGTTGGAACATTTATGTGAATTTGGTATTAAGACTTTATCTGTTTTTGTTTGCGTTTTACCACCTTTTCCTGGCAGCTTAGTGAAACCAGGAAACAGGCACGTCACCAGCTGGCATCCTTTAAAACTGTGAGCCAAAAAGATACATCAGTGTTGCCAGATGGTACAAGGAAAAGCTTTCACACCCAAGAGGTAAACTAATTTCTAATACATTATTTTAAAACTTAAAGATAAGGGAAGCCAGGAGGTCCTGGCCCTGGCCTGTGTAGAACCATGTGTTGTTGAACTGGGGTGTGACTGCCTCTAGTCCTAAGCAACCACTGATGTGCTTTTGTCTCTGTAGATTTTCTTATTCTATTTCATATAAATGGAATCATAATATGTGGTCTTTTGTGACTGGCTTCTTTTATCTTGCATGTTTTCAAAGTTCATCCATGTTGTAGCATGTATCAGTACCTTCTTTTTATTGCTGGTTTCTACTTATTGGCTTTTTATGAAGAATTCTGCTATGAACAGTTGTGTATATGTACTGGTGTAGACATTCATTTCTCTAGTAGTGGAATTTCTGGGTCATATGTTAACTTTGTGTTTAATATTTTGAGGAACTGCCAGACTGTCTTCCATCAGCAATATGTGAGGGTTTCAATTTCTTCACATCCTCTGCAATACTTGTTTGTTTGTTTTTTTAAAGATTTATTTATTGTTTTTGACAGAGAGCGAGATAGATAGATAGATACAGAGTCAGAGACAGAGAGAAGGGGGGTGGTGGGCAGAACAGTCTCCATAGTTGCACATTATCAGTTTTTCCACATAGTTTCATTCCACAGGTGGGCAGGGCTGCACAGGGCAGGAACTGGGCTGGGGACTCGCCCCAGTGAGAACTGAACTGGGGGAACTCCCCAGTTCAGCATATGGGTCCGCACAGGCCAGGGCCAGATTAGATCCTCGGTCCTTTGGGCTGCAAAGTGAGCGCCTAACCCACTGACCCATCCCGGCTTCCCCTGCAATACTTGTTCTTGCCCATCTTTTTGATTAAACCATCCTGGTGGGTATGAAATGGTATCTCACTCTACTTTTGATTCGTAGTTTACTAATGACCCTGAATATTTTTTCATGTGCTTATTGTCCATTTCTGTGTCTCTTGTGGAGAAAAATGTCCATTCCAATGTGGTGCCCATTTTCAAATTGGGCTATTTGTCTTTTTATTATCAAGTTGTAAGAGTTCCTTATATATATTCTAGATATAAATCCCTTATCAAATACATGATTTGCACATATTTTCTCCCATTTTGTGAGTTGTCAATTCACTTTTTTTTTTCCATTTTACTTTCATAATGCTATCATTTGCAGAATAAATTTTTTAGTTTGGATATATTCCAGTTTATCTATTTTTTCTTTTGTTGCTTGTGCTTTTGGTATAGTATCTAATAAGCCACTGCTTAATCTGAAGTCATGAAGGTTTCTTCCTGTATGTTCTTCTAATAATTTTGTAGTTTTAGCTATTACATTTAGGACTATGATCCATTGTGAGTTAATTTTTATATATGGTATGAGGAAGTATTCTAACTTAATTCTTTTGCAATGTGGATATCCACTTGTCCCTGTCCCAATACTATTTGTTGAAAAAACTATTCTTTCTCCTCTTAATTGTCTTGACACCTTGTTGAAAATCAGTTGACTGTTAATGTAAGGTTTTGCTATCTTTACAATATTGTCATCTGAAATCCAGAACATGGGATGTCTTTCCATTTATTTATTTAGATCTTTAAATTTTTTCAACAATATTTTATTGTTTTCATTGTACAGTCTTGCACTTCTTTTATAATGTCCTATTTTTAAGTATTGACTATGTTGATCTACTAAATAAAATTTTATCCATAGTGTGCTGAAGCCTAGGGTTTGTTTTTTTTTTTTAAGATTTTTTATTGTTTTTGACAGAGAAAGAGACAGAGATACAGAGAGAAAGGGTGGGGGGTGGGGGGAAGAACAGTCTCCATAGTTGCATGTCATTGGTTTTTCCACATAGTTTCATTCCACAGGTGGGCGCAGGGCTGCACAGGAGAACTGAACAGGGTGCACTCCCCAGTTCAGCATGTGGGTCCGCATGGGCCGGGGCCAGGACTCGATCCTTGGTCCCCAGGGCTACAAAGCGAGCGCTTAACCCATTGAGCCATCCAGGCTTCCCCAGCCTAGGATTTTATTGCAATCATGTTGTTTCTACCTGTAACAGATACCTTTGTTTGTTTGTTTGTTTTTAATTTGTTTGTGTATTCTTTAGGAACCTGTTTCTGAGGAATCTTCATCTATTATGATAGACAAGGAAGGGAGAGAAAATTTGTCACCGTGGGACCAGCAGGATCTCCTTTCTGAAGATAAGAATAAATCTTTCAGTGGAGTTCGGGTAAAGCAGCATGAAAGGAGACAATATAATAGAAATTAAACTAATTATGATTTAGACTGGGGATGCCAGCACTGTTATACTGATTTGGGATTGTAGATTTAGGTTAAGTTGAACAAAGACTATAATTTTACATTTTATTCTAATAATTTGTTTGACTACCTATCCTTTTAAGATTACTTTAGGAATCTCATGGAAAACCTAGAGTGCTGTTGCTACCTGGCATAGTATGTTTGACTTTTATGTTCACTTTTAGAAAGTACAATTCAGAAACCCATTATTTGCTGTGGTGGAAGAGGAAGAGGAAGAGCTAAAGAAGTTACATCTTCAGGGCCATCAGGATATTTTGCCGGAAACCCAGGATTATCTTCTAGAAGCTCAAGGTGATCTGGGAACCCAGGGTGATTTGACAGGAGTCCAGAGTCTTACCCTGGAAGCCCAGAGCACTGAGCCAGATCCCCAGGCTACTGAACTGGAAGGCCAATCTTCTGAGCCCAAAGCGCAAGCTATTGAGCCTGAAGTCCAGACTGCTAAGACTGAAACTCAGGGTGTTACGCTGGAAGCTCTGAGTACTGAACCAGAAGACGGGAATATGTTGCAAGTCCAGGATTTTCAACCCCCAAATCAGGCTTTGCTACCCAAAGACCAGAATATTCTACCCAAATGTCAGGACCAGGATTTTCTACCCAAAGACCAGCATGTCCTCCCTAAAGACCAGAAGATTCTACCCACATATCAGGACCAAGACTTTCTACCCAGTGGCCAGCGTACTCTGCTCAAATGTGAAGACCAGGATTTTCTACCCAGATATCAGGTAAAATAGAGTGGAAAGGAGATATAAGAAGAAGAAATATTCTATTTAAGGTTTGGAGTGGGATTTGCAAGGACTGATTTTGTGATTCATAGTTGGAAAAGATAGTTTCCTGACTGATTTCTAAAAACTTTAGGCTTCTCATTAAACATTAAAGTATTATCAGCAACATATTACCCCTGTCTGGACAATTTTATGTTTTTTTAATCTTCATGAGAAAAAGTATATCTGGCAGCCATCATCTGCTTTGGCAGCTGAAAGATAGAAAAGGGAGTGGCCCACAAGTGTCCAACTGTATCTTTTACTCAGGTTCCAAGGTCAGCCCTCCACTAAAGATCAGTAAGACCAAAAGGAAGAAGAAAGGGATTAACAGGAAGTCAATTACTTGGTGTTGTTATGGGTAGGCTTACATTGAATATAGTGTTATGTTTTACTCCATAAAATGTCTGGTTATACTATAACCTCTTTTAACTCTAGAATTCTCACTATAGCAGCAGTGTTCAAAATTTTGGCTTCCCTGGCTACATTGGAAGAAGAATTGTCTTGGGCCACATATAAAATGCACTAACACTAATGATGGCTGATGAGCTAAAAAAAATGGTCACAAAACAAATCTCACAGTGTTTTAAGAATTTATGTTGGGCCTCATTCAAAGCTATCCCAGGGCATAGTTTGGACGTGCTTGTACTATAGCCTAAAATATTGGTTAACCCATCTTTAGTAACTGAACAATTAATATTTTGTGTTTGAAGCAGTCAACATCTATTTTGATAGGTAGGAAAGGGAGAGAGGTATTTCCTTTGGATATCCACCACTATCTTCATTGGTGTCAAGATCAGGCCTCCATTAGGGGCAATGTAGAACAGAAAAAGGAAAGAGACCAGCAAGAACTGATTTGTTTAGGGTTTGCAAAAATTGTTCTCAGCTAGACTTCAGAACAGACAGAAAATATGGTTTTCTGTTTTATTCCATAATATTGCACATTATCCTGAATTTTAAAAATTATTGTGGGGAACCCAGGATGGCTCAGCGGGTTAAGCGCTTGCTCTGCAACCCTGGGGAACGAGGATCGAATCTCGGCCCCGGCCTGTGTGGACCCATATACTGAACTGGGGTGTGCTTTCCATGCGGGAGGCCCCCAGCCTGGTTCCGACCCACGCGGCCCCTGTCCACCTGTGTGGAATGAAACCATGTTGAAAACTGATGATGGACAACTATGGAGACTGCTCTGGGCCATACCCCTTCTCTCCGTCTCTCTCTGACTCTGTCAAAAAAACAATAAAAAATAAATCTTAAAAAAAAAATTATTGTAAGGTTCTCCATAAAGCCTAGAATATTACTACTATCATATTACTTCTACTGGACAATTTACAGTTTGTATTTTTTTCTCTTTTAGAAAGTATGCTTCAAGGAACCGTATCCTGATGTGATAAATGAGAAAGGGAGGGATGACTTTTCTCTGGTGAGTTATCAGTATCTGCCTCCTAAACTCCAGGACCAGGCCTTTGTCAGAAATCAGGTAGAGCAGAATAAGTGAGAGATAGACAGGAAATAAAGTGACTGGATCTTAGACCATCTCAACAACTGGTACTATGAAGCGTAGTCACGTGTAAAAGTTCCTGATCTAGTGAACTGTATCAATCAAATCAGCTCTGTCATTCAGAAGGCTGATAAATCACCTTTGTATTCTTATTGTAGAATCGGTTAGATTATTTTAATTTACTACGATAATGATACAATTTACGAGTATGCTGAAGTCCATGGGTTACCACAAGCTTATTGCCCCTAAATGAATAATATAGGAAGAAGTAGCAAATCCTGTTACTTAAACTGTGAGACTATGCTGTACATGGTTTGGGATTAAAAATTAAGATCTACAGAGTTGGGCTAAAAGTGTAGCATCCTTGTTCAAATCAAATTGTATCAGAATATCTTTACCTGGTACTATTTCTCTGGAGTTCTCACTGAGGCCTACATTATTTTTTAATTACATTTATTGGGGTGACATTGGTTAAAAAACTTATATAGGTTTCAAGTGTACAATTCTAGAATACATTATCTGTATATTGCATTATGTGTTTACCACCCAAAGTCAAATCTCCTTCCATCACTATGTATTTGACTGCCTTTACCGTCTTCTACCTCCCCCTACCCTCTGCTAACAACTAAACTGTTGTCTGTGTCTATGAGTTTTTGCTTGTTTATTGTGTTCATTTGTTGCTTTCAGTTTTATATCCCATATATGAGTGAAATCATAGTTCTAGACTTCTGTCTGACTTATTTCACTTAGCATGACATTCTCAAGATGCATCCATGTTGTCACAAATGGCAGTATTCCATCTTTTCTTATGGCCAAGTAATATTCCATTGTATATATATACCACATCTTCTTTGTCCAGTCATCTTATTAAAGGACACTTATTTCCATATCTTGGCCACCATGAATAATGAGAAGCCTACAGTATTATGATTCGGATGTTGCCCTGGTTAGACAATTTATTTTCTGTTTGTTGTTCCTTTAGAACATGTTTTTCAAGCAGTCATCTTTTATGAGAGGAGAGAAAGTGAGAGATGAATTGCCTCTGGAGTATCATCAGTATGCTAAGCCTGAAATACAAGACCAAGCCTACCCTGGAGATGAGGTAGAGCAGAATACAGTGGGCAGACTGTCATTTTCCAAAAGAGTAACAGAGATGAAACCACTTAAGATTTGGGCTAGAGTTTGTCAAGCTAGCTTGTATACAGGATACATAGAATTAAGGCTTCTAGGGTTAGGCTAAGAATATAATCTCTTCCATTATTTCAAATTGTGTCCATGCCAAACAGTCCAGGTTAGAAAGTATACCTCTGTCATTTGAGATTAATAAGAGCTAGGTTTTAGATAATATTGATTGGCTAATAGATTGTTTTTTAAAACTCAAGTCTGTTGGCATATTTATTTGGCCTTATGTATGACCTGGTCTTATAATTAAATACTGAAGGGATTCTACTCATGGTCAGCTGAAGCAGGATACCAAAACCAGGCATCTGGTTTGCACACCGGTTATGATGAAGGAAAAAGCAAGCTGTTGGCTGCCTCAAAACTTTCTGAACTTTACCAACACAGTTACTTGGGACACCAAGTAGGAGTACTTATGGAAATGATACAAGCTTGTCTTCTGCCTTTACTGTGGGAAAATGCTAGCAATGTAAAAAATGTTGCCATGTTGCCTTATCTTCTTTCAAATGTGTTCTGAATAAAGAGTTGTTCCATGCCAAAACAAAAAACATGCCAGAGTAATCTGAGATTTGCTTTAAAATACTCCAGGAAAAACAAGGGAGAAAAGATAGATGAAAACACAACGTTACTGATTGTTGAAGCTGGGTGATAGGTAACTTGTGATTCATTATACTGTTATTTTCCTTTCTTTGATGTATATTTGGTAATTTCATATTAAACACATGTACACCCACACCCCTAACTATTTTATATTATCCTCCCTTAGTATTATTCTTGGGTTGTTACTGGAGTCTATAGTATTGTCACTAATCCATCATTTCTGCTTAAGCCAATTAGTTTTGTGTTTTGTTGTTCCTTTAAAACAAGCATATCAAGCAACCCTCATCTTTTGAGAGACAGGAATTTGAAAGAGGAATTGCTTCTAGTGTGCCATTGGCATGTTTCACCCAGCGTTCAAGACCTAGCCTCTCACCTCTTATTCTCTATAAGTAGAGCATACTATAGTGAGGAATAAATGGCAGAGAGTATATTGCTTAGGTTTTAACTCAGGATTGACAGGGCAATGTTGTAACTGCTGAGGGGGGGATAGTGTTAAGGACAGTAGCGTGGGCAGAGATACAATATCCTCTTGTTCTGTGATGTATCATGCCTTTCTGATCTACTGAAACTACTTCAGGCCTCTTTATTGAAGCTTTCACTGTTGCCCTAGCATGATGCTCCTGCTTGGATAATTGATGTTCCAATATTTATGTTGTCTTAGCACAGGAACGATGGGCAGGACTCATATAATATGACAGATGAGAGATGGAGAAGGTAGTTATTTCTGGAGTGCTATGAATATGAAATCCAGGATCCAGGCTCTTCTAAAGAGCGGGTAGAGCAGAATGTAGTAAAGAGTAAGCAGCACAGAGTAAATTAGAGTTTGATCTGGGTGTGTCAGAGTTATGGCTATGCTATCAGTAGCAGTGGTGGTGAGGATGATAGTGTTATCTCTTATTAATACTGCCAATAATGTTAGTATTGTGAATAACAGCTTACATTCTTGGCACTTATCATAGCCAAAATTGTTCTAGAACTTTGTATCCATTGTCTCATTTAATTCCCCTAGTAACCTTGGGAGATAATCTAGTATTATCCTTGTTTTATAGATGAAAAACGTAGGATTGATTTGTGGATACTGTTAAGATCCAAAATAGTGGCCAGAAGTATAATATCTATTTTTATGCCATAATGTATCAGACTATTCTGAACTTTTTAGATTACCTAAGGGCTATTAGTGCAGCCTACAGTATTTTCATTACCATTATGTGACTCATACAGTTTGGTGTGGGGGCTTTTGTATCTTTTAGAGTTTATATTCCAGGCAGCAACCATCTGTTGCAACAGCTGAAAGATGGCGACATTTGCTTCTGAATGGCCACCAGCATCCTTCATCAAAGCACCAGAGAGAGGCTTCCAGCAGAAGACAGGTATAACAGATCATAGAGTATGAATTAGTAGAATGGCAACAGGATTATAGGCACTTACTAAGCTAGGAGTGGTAAGGCTGAGCAAAAAGCAGATTCTTGTGTTATTTTATAGTGTATGAAACCTGTCCTGATCTAAGATTACTCTAGGGCTCTCATTGAAATCTATGGTATTATCAGGAGCACTTGTTGACTATTGGAAAAACTATATTTTATATGTGTGTTCTTTATAAAAGGTATATTTGTGGTAGCCATTGTCTTTTATGATGTGAGAACAGACTAACTGAATGGTAGGAGTCAGGAGTATCTTTTACTCAGTGACCAGGACCAGATCTCCATCAGTAAGCAGGTAGAGAGAGCATAAGGTACGATCATCAGTAAATAAATTATTCAGAGCTTAGGCTAGAGCTGTTAGGGTTCTGTTATAATGCCTAAGTTTTGGTGTATTGAGTTGAGCTCAATAGTTTTTTCAAGCAAATGTTAAAATACCCTGGCCTACTAAGGTTTTTCCATTCCTTAACTGAAGTCTGGTTTATTGCCATTAGAATTTTACCACTGTCTGGATAATTTCTATCTTGTGGTTTTATGTTATTTTATAAATAGCCTCTAGGCAACCAGCAGTGTTACAATATAATTTATGAAAGCGATAAAGAGAAATTTTCCTCTTGGCCCTTTTAAGACAGCAGAAGGAAAAGCAGGCAGAAAGGCAGAAAGTAGGATCTGGGCTGAGGTGTTCAGGACTAATGTGCTGCTCTTTTGTGATTTTTAGTATGGGTCTATAAGGTTTGCCCTACGGTATGCTTTCATGTTTGCCTTACGAGTACTGCCATCTTAATTAAGTGTTAAGTCTTCTGATCCATGAACATGAGATGGCTTTTCATTCATTTAGGTCTTCTTTAATTTATTTGAATATTCTGTAAGTTTCCAAGTTTAAAATGTACACTGTCTTTGTTAAAAATTTATTCCTAGGGGAAGCTGGGATGGCTCAGTGGGTTAAGAGCTCGCTTTGCAGCCCCGGAGACCAGGGATCGAATCCCGGCTCTGGCCTATGCAGACCCATATGCTGAAGTGGGGTGGTGCCCCCAGTTCAGTTCTTGCTGGGACCTATGCAGGAGGCTCCCGGCCCAGTTTCTGCCCTGCACAGCCCCATGCCCACCTGTGAAGTGAAACTAACTGGTTATATGGAAAACTAATGCTGTCAACTATGGAGACTGCTCTGGGCCCTCCCCCTTCTCTGTCTCTCTCTGTCAAAAAAACCCCACAAAACAGTAAAAAATAAATCTTAAAAAAAAAAAAGTTATTCCTAAGTGTTTTTGATAGTATTATGAATGGATTTTCCCTTAATTTAATTTTCAGATTTTTCATTGTAAGTCTATAGAAATATAATTGACTTTTGTATACTGATCTTATATCCTGCAACTTTCCTGAAAGATAAATAATTTTTAAGGGGAAGCCAGGATGGCTCAGTGGGTTGAGAGCTTACTTTGCAGTGCCAGGGACCGAGGATTGAATCCCGGCCCTGGCCTGTGTGGACCCATATGCTGAACTGGGGAATTCCCCCAGTTCAGTTCTCTCTCTGTCTCTGTCTCTGTCTCTGTCTCTGTCTCTGTCTCTCTCTCTCTCTCTCTGTCAAAAACAATAAAAAAAAAAATTTTAATTAAAAAAATATAATAATAATTTTTAAGATAAAAAGATAAAAGTAATTTTAAGGTTTAATTTCTAGAAGTTAGAGATCATGATTTGATCCATATGATGTCCAAGTAAGTAGAGCAAGTTATGTCACAGGCTTTCCAAAGTAATATGGGAGGAACTGGCTCCAGCTTCCTTCCTGCCTGTCAGTTGAATGTTATGTTTTCAGGCTTTTAGTCTCTGGACTCACACTCCTCAAGAGTTGTGTAAACTGAAAGTGCTTACAGGTTTGAGTTATTAAGGGAACTGGCTTTATATCTGGTTTCACTCCCAAGCACACTCATGATAAAATGATTTCAAGTAACTATTTTAGAAGAATTTTCATTCCATACATTTTGATTTGTCATTAGTTTATCCATGGTTTGACCGGAATCTTGTTCTTTGGTTTATTGGTTTTTATTTGGTTAACTCCATCTGAAACTGCTTCCTTTCATTATTTTTAAATTTTATTATTTTATAGATATTTTTGGGGTATTTTTTTTTAATCCGGTTGAGCTCAGAGTTATAGGGGAAAAAAATCAATAGATGGAAATATCAAAAGCATGCATAGGGCTAGCTTTTGGCAATTTTGTCACTTTGTGTGACTGGACTTTCCAACAGGTTTATAGGGACTATCAATCTGAATTGAACACTGAATTCCGAACTCCACTGGTACTTCAGTCTGGAGTAGATCAAGAAGAAGACAAGAAAGAGGTATGTAATGATATAATCGTATATGTGAAGTTGGAAACAATTTGTTATATCCTAACACATTAAGAGCTAATACTACAAATTCCATAGATAAAGGCAAAGAAATTACTTGAGTCACTATACTATGTTGAATTTCTCTTTTAAGCTCCTAGGATTTAGGGTACCTTGATGTAAAGTCAGAGATATGATCCTAGTGAATTTCTCTAGTTATATTTGCCACAATAACTTAAGAATTGTAATTTATAGCTTTCTTTTTTTCTTTTCAATCTAAAGTTAGTTTAAACCAGTAGTTTTGGGTTTTTTTTGTTTGTTTTTTTGTTTGTTTTTTTTTTATATCTTTTTATATTTATAGAGAGTAATTATTTTATCTTCAGTGCATATTTATTTTTATTTTACTTTTTGACAGATAGAGAGAGAGAGAGAGACAGAGACAGCTAGAGAACCGAACTGTGGGAACTCCCCAGTTCAGCATATGGGTCCGCCTGGGCCGGAGCCGGGATTCGATCCTTGGTCCTCGGGGCCTCAAAGCGAGTGCTCAACCCGCTGAGCCATCCCGGCTTTCCCTTGGTTTTTTTTTAAGATTCATTTTCATTGTTTTTTTACAGAGAGAGACAGAGAGATGGGGGAGGACCAAGAGCAGCCTCCATAATTGTACATCATCAATTTTTGACATAGTTTCACTCCACAGGTGGGCATGGGACTGTGCAGGGCAGGAACCAGGCTAGGGGCCTCCCTCATGGGAGGCACATACCTGTGAGCTGGGGGCCTCCCACATGGGCAGCTCACCCTGGCAAGAACTGAACTGGGGGCACACCCCAGTTCAGCATATGGGTTCTCACAGGCCGGGTTAGGAACTTGATCCTCAGACCCTGGGGCTGCAAGACAAGCACTCAACCCGCTGAGCCATCCCGCATCCCTAAACCAATAGCTTTTAACACTGGCCATGCACTAGAATCAGATGTGGAGCTTTTTCCAGAAACAAATACCTTACTCCAAACCAGATACACTGAATTGGTATCTGAAAAATATAGGTTTGGAGCGTCTGTGTTTCTTAAAAAATACTTCTGATGATTGTGTTGTATCTTCACTATTGAGAACTGCTATTAGACTTTTAATAGTTTTCACTGGAAGGACACAGCTACTCAAAGGGCAAAACCATGTCTGTGTATATACTAGTACCCTTTGTGTAGCTTGTGTTCTTAAAAAAGCATATATAAATCTAGACGTATGAATTTCTTACACCCATGGTAGTAGCATTTGCTTTTATTATACTTGTTCCCATTAAAAGTATAATGCTCTGATATTCCTTAATCTTTCCTCCTCACCATGGTAGGCAAAGCTTAGAGCGTGCTTTTGTGGTTTTAATTTTGAAAAGTTAAAGTGCCTATTATTCTGTTATAAAATACCTCTCACATTTTTTTCCTGTGGCTCTGCTTCCATAGTACTACTTGGGAATACAAAGTGAATATATTATATGTCTTATATAAAATACAATCACTTCTGCAATTGCTGTTGACAAGGGGCTATACAAAGGGAAAACAATTATTCTCTGATTTGTCTGGTAATGTTGAAAATATGAAGCTGTATATGATATTATCCTGAGTCACCATAAGTAGAAGGAAATTAAGGACTTAGTTTCATGTGACTTATGTATCATGTGGTCTTGTCTAAGGCACAAGGATATTTTCCTTCCTTGGAAAGTCCTCTGAGAGCAGAATCTTAACAATTTTAACTTATTTCCTTTAGCGTCAAAAGCAGTACCTGAGACATAGACGACTTTTCATGGATATTGAAAGAGAACAAGTAAAAGAACAACAAAGGCAAAAAGAACATAGGAAGAGAATTGAAAAGTGAGTTCTTTAATTTGCTCTGTGATCCTTAAATTACCAGTTAAAGTGATTTTGGAAGCTTAAGTTTTAGGAATAATCGGGCAGTGGTTTTGCCTTCTGATCCATAGTGAAAAGAAATATTTTTGATCTGGGTAGATGTATTAAAAATGGTTAAGAGCGATGTTTTTCTTTTTTTAACAGATTTTAGTTTTTATTTTGGGGGGGGATGGAATATAGGTTCATAGCAAAGTTAAACATGAAGTTCATTTACCCCCTGCCTCTATAAATGGACTGCCTCTCCCCTTATTAATATCCTCTATTAAGATCCTATACCACAGTGGTATATTTGCTACAACTGAATAACCTATGTGAACACAGCATAATCCGTATTTTACATTCAGATTCACTTTTGATGTAATAAAGCATTACAGGTTTTGACAAATGTATAATGGTGTGTATCCATCATTATAGTATCATACAGAATAGTTTCAGTGCCCTAAAAACCCTGTGCTACGCCTATCCATATCTCTCCCTCCCACAACCTCTGGCAACCACTGACCATTTTACTATCTCCATTGTTTGCCACTTCTGGAATATCATAGAGTTGGAATCATACAGTATATAGTCTTTTCAATTGGCTTCTTTCAATTAGTAATGTGGTTTAGCATCCGCAAATCAGTATGATACATCACATTACTAAAATGAAAGATAAAAATCATGTGATCCTATTAATAGAGAATGAAAAAGCATTTGACAGAAATTCAATATCCGTTCATGATAAAAACTCACAAACTGGATATAGAGGAACGCCATAGCTAACAACATACTCAGTGGTAAAAAGCTGAAGCCTTTCCTTTAAGATCAGAAACAAGAGAAGATTGCCCACTGTTGCCCCTTTTATTTAACATAGAACTGTAAGTCCAATCAGAGCAATTAGGCAAGAAAAAGAAAGAAAATGCATCTCAATTGGAAAGGAAGAATTAAAACTCACTATTTGCATAAGACATGATATTATATATAGAAAATCCTAAAGACTTTATAAAAAACCTGTTAGAACTAATTAATGAATTCAGTAAAGTTGCAAGATACAAAACCAACTTATGAAAATCAGTTGTGTTTCTATACACAATTAATTAACTATTGAAAAGAGAAATTAAGAAAATAATCTATTTACAGTACCATCAAAAAGAATAAAATATTTAGGAACAAATTTAACCACGGATGTGAAAGATCTGTACACTGAGAACTCTAAAACACTGATGAAAGAAATTGGAGAAGACACAAAGAAGTGGAAAGATATTCCATGCTTGTGGATTTTAAGAATTAATATTTTTAAATGTCCATACTACCCAAAATGATCTACATGGTCAGTGCAGTTCTTAATCAAAATTCCAATAGGAGAAATAGAAAAAACAATTCTAAAATATGTATGGAACCACAGGTGACTAAATAGCCAAAGCAGTCTTGAGAAAGGAGAACTAAGCTGGAGGCATCACATTTCCTGATTTCAAACTATAACAGAAAGCTATAGTGATCAAAACAGCATGGTATTGACATTAAAACAGATACATATGTCAATGGAATAGAATAAAGAACCTAGGAATAAATCAATTAACTTGTGACAAATAAGCCAAGAGTATACAATGGGGGAAGAATAGTCTCTTTAATAGATGCTATTGGGAAAACTGTATATCCACGTGCAAAGGAATGAAACTGGTCCCCTTTCTTGCACCATCAAAAATCAACTCAAAGTGGATTAAAGACTTTAATGTAAGTCCTGAAACTAATACTCTTCAAGACATTTGCAAGTCTAAATTTGTGCTAAAAGAATGCTGAAGGGCTGGGTTGAAAGCATCTGGAAAGCAGAGAAAAATTTTCTATAGTTTAGTGCTGAGCAGATGTAGAATTCAGGGCCTGCCATAGCAAGGTTGGGGAACAGGGACCCAATATGCCAGGCTTTCAGTTGAAAGCCATGAAGAGCTATACAGTAAGAAGATGGTCTAACCAACTGTAGAATAAGCCTTAGTCAAACTGCAAAGTAACCTTGATCCTGCTTAGTGCTTTATTGGATTAAAAGTGATGAACCTTGTACTCTCTGCCTAGCAGAGAACAGGTGAATGAACTCTTGTCATAGATAACATCATTTGGAGCCTCTAAAATCTTTTAAAACAATGTTTAGCAGTCAAAAATTTTTAGGCATATCAAAAGATAGGACCAGATAACCAAAAGCCAAGAGAAAGAAGGGACACCAGAAGCAGATCTACAGGTGACACAGATAGTATTAGCGTACAAGTACTTTGAAACAATTGATTATATGCTCAAGTAAATAGACAAATAGGTGGAGAAAATACATGAAAATATGGAGAACTTTGGGGATACTGGGATAGCTCAACAGGGTGAGCGTTTGCCTTGCAACCGTGAAGTTCGGGGATCAAATCCCAGCCCACCCATGCAAACCCACATACTGAACTGCAGCTCACAACTGGTAACCACCAGGATGGTGCTGACGTTTCTCACCTCATGAGGGAGGGCCCCAGTTCAGTTCTGCCCCATGCAGCTCCACATCCACCTCTGTGGAATGAAACTATGTCAAAAAACTGATGTTGTACAACTATGGAGACTGCTCTGGGCCACCCCCACACTTTCTCTGTCTCTCTCTCACCTCTCACAATAAAATCTTTTTAAAAAATATGGAGAATTTCACCAGAAAACTGGAATCTAAAAATGGAATCAAATAGAAAGTCTGGAATTGAAAAATATAATCTTAAATAGGAACTCAATAGATACACAATGAGATACGTATTCATATACACTGGAATAGCTTTAAAAAAACAGCAGTATAAGGATATAGAGTAACTGTAACTCATGTATTGGTAGTGAAAGTGGAAAAGAGCACAACCACTTTGGAAAACTGTTCATTATTTTATATAGTTAGACATTCACCTACTCTATGAACCAGCCACTTTACTGCTAGATAATTCCTCAGGAAAAAAATATATATTTATAAAACACTGAACAGTGGCAGAATATATTATTTTCAAGTGCCCATGGCACATTTGTCAAAAGTAGTCATATTCTGGGAACTTTTTATTGTATAGTCTGATTATAATGATAGTATGCTGGAAAGCAACAAGCAGTACTTTTTTTTTTTTTAAATAGAATTCTGGGTCAAAAATCAAATTACAATGGAAATTAGGAAATACTTTGAAGAAAATAATAATAAAGATCAAATATGTCAAAACTTGTCAAATGGTTAAAGGGAATGTTAGAGCTTTAATTGCAATTATGATGAAAAAATTAAAAAAGACTAAAAAATCAATGTTTTCAATTTCCATCTTAAGAAGCTAGGAAAAAACAGCAAATCAGCCAAGAAGAAAAGTTATAGCATAAATCAATGAAATAGAAAACAAATGTACAATGGAAAAAATCAACAAAGCCAAAAATTGGCTCTTTGATAATTTAGCTTTCCAAGAAATACAGTGTTCCCTCGCCACTTCGCGCTTCATGTTTTGCGGCTTCAGTGCTTCGCGGGTTTCCCCAAAATATTCATCAAAAAATAAA